>VKOC01015676.1:0-13824 GCA_009364415.1 Spea multiplicata | reverse complement strand
TTCTGTTTATTTGATATATTCCTTCAGTGCTGAGATCACAAGTGAATTTCAATTGATCTGGGTTTGTGTGTTGATCTATACCTGCTATCGGCAGCAGGGACTAATATTTATATATATATATGGGCAGCAGGGGCTAGTAAATGGGTTTTAGATATTTGGACAGGGGCGCAATTTCAGTGCTTGCCATAGGCGCTATTTTCAGTAATACGCCTCTGCTCTTAGGTTTAAATGGAGTAATTTTGTTTCTTTTATAATTTAAAGTTTCCTCTTTATTTGATTTAAAAAAATCTTTCAATTTTATACTACGACCAAATTGATATAATTCCACTTGAAGTTTAAATGGGTTCATATTTTGAGTCGGAACAAATGAAAGACCTTTAGCCAAAAGATTCTCTTCATCCTTATTCAATGCATGACTTGAAAGATTATAGAAGGGCATTATCTCTTGCGTGGGGGGTGTCCCTTGCCCCTGATACTTGGATGTCCTCTTACTTCTCCTCGTGCACCGTCTTCTTTTGTCTGGCTTCTGGTCAGTATGCCCTCCAAAGTGCCTGTTGTGGATACCCCTAAAAAATTAGGTCTGTTTGGTGTCACCAGATCTGTTTCAGATGCTGATTCTCCCGATGTAATGTCGATGGTAGATATTCTTGGTTTTATGATTCTTCTACGAGGTCTAAACGGTCTTCCTCTCGTTCCCGATAGCCACCTATAGACTCTATGTTCCTGGTAGTCTGTCTTAACTTTCTCCATCTTTTGTCTCTTAAACTTGATTAATTCACTTTTATAGCGTGCAGCTTCCTCTGCTGTTTTCAGAGTAGTTGTTATACCTTCTGGAGATGTTAATATCACTGCATGTTGTGTCTCAGGTGTGGCTATTTGCAGGGCCGGCCGAAGACGTAACGCCGCCTGGGCGCGAACGTTTAAAATGCCCCCCAACCCCGCAGGCGCTCGGCGGGGGGGCGGCATTTTTAAACTTCGCCGAACCGCCCCCCGGCACTTTACCTTCGAAGGAGTCCTTGACCGGAACGAGTCTCCCTGACTTGCCTCTGCCGACCGACTGCCAGCTAGTAATTCTGAGCGCCGGAAATTGACGCCACTTCCGGCGCTCAGCATTACAAGCGGAAGCCGGCACCAAGACCGAACAGGGAGACTCGCCGCAGAGGAGAGAGAGAGGGGGCGCCGAGCGGGTAAGCGAAAACCACTCGGCGCCCCTCTCTCTCTCTTCCGTTTCAAAAAGAAAAAACGCTCGGGGCGGCAAAGTGCCGCCCCTTCTAAAGTGCCGCCTGGGGCAATTGCCCCAGTCTGCCCTATTGTAGGGCCGGCCCTGGCTATTTGCTGTCTAACATTGATTATATCCGATTTAAAATATTTAATTATAATCAACATTAAATCAAGGGAACATTTATTCAATATTGCAGTCCAATATTTGCATACTTGGGCTTTCATTTTCCCAATGGTGGGTATATTACTTATACGGAATCGGTATTTCCAAACTAGTGGTATCCCATAATATTTCTTGTGCTTCATCTTCTGTGAAAAGCAATATATCAGCTTGTGTAGCAAGCGCACCAGCCTGTTGCATAAAGTCTTCCATCTGTCTCAAATATTTTATAGGGTGTCCAATAATATTCTTCAAACAATTCATTGTCAAGTAGATGTAGCTCAATACAAATATACAATATGAGTGCAGACCAGTCCTGAATTTAAATAAATAAGTAGATACGGGGTTGCTAATTGTATGAGGAGCTGCTACTCCTAATCAATACAAAGTCCAAATTATACAATTGCTCTGCCCGGTGCCTGGAAACTGCAGCAGTGAGGCTAGGTTTCGTTTTTGTCCTACAAGCTTGATGGTAACGCGCCAACAAATGCCAAGAAAATGCCACTGCATTTCATGCTTTATGGAGTTTTTCATGCTTTGTAGCCTTCTGAAATTGCTTTTTGACCTAGTGCTCAGCCTTACAAGTTAGATGTTTCACCCACAAAGATTAGATAATGGCGTATTTGCCTTCCTGATGGCTTGGTAGAGTTCTACTAAACACCGGGCGGACTTTTTCTTTCGTGTCAGGCATGCATTATTCCTAATGTCTGCTCCTCAAGAAGATTTGCCTCAATGAGGTAAGCATAAGCTGCTTTTATGCCAGGATCCAGTTGATGTGTTGGGTTTGTTTGTTTGTTCCAAATGGTGTAAAATTCAATATGAAATTTGTTTTGTGTGAAACTGTTTGTTTCCAGCCTAGTTCTCGTAGGACACACAGATCCTGGGTCCATCCTCTGCATCGTAACTGTGGAAAAAACGCCATAAAAAACGCCAAGGCACAAAACCCACATGGCTTTTTCATGGCGTTTTTTCTCTCCCATAGACTTCTATTGGAGAAAAACGCCAAGATTTCCTTGCAAAAAACGCCAGAGTGTCAACATGCTGCGATTTTGAAAAACTGCCACAGAGCCCAAAAAAGCAGAAAAACGCCAAACAGGACTGAAAAAACGCCAAACAGAAAAACGCCAAGTGGAAATGGCATTTTGCGATTTCCTATTGAAGAACAGCTAACATCTGGCTGCAGCGTTTTTTCACTAAAAAAACGCCAGGTGGCGCTATTGGCGTTTTTATGGGCGTTTTTAGCAGAAAAAAACCAAGTGGAAACCTAGCCTAATGCATATAAATTCCAAAAGAGGTTGCCGGCGCTCATGGGACCGGCGTGAGTCCCTCAAGATTGTCATGCTGCATTAAAAGGTGGGCCTAAACGATGGCATGGAACGTCATGACTGTAGTAGCGGTGTGTGCGTCCATGGATACTGGCATCCTATGGTTCCTAGTGCAGAGGGACTGTCTCACACAAAAGGTAGTCCTTACAAACCAAGTCTTGCTTGATCACTTATAAATGTAAAACTTTGTATATGTATGGAAACGTTATGTTTGCACACATGGGACTCCATATAGGGAGAATGAATGAGTGTGGTGAAGAATATTAAGTAGCCTATAAATGCTTAAAAAAATAATAAAAATTAAAAATGATCGCTGTTTAAAGCAATGGCATTGCATGGTGTAAAAGGTGAGATTCAGGGCTTTAGTCCCAGCACCACTGCATGTAATGTATTGTGAAACTCAATTTTAATGGATTACTTTTGTTGGACTGTACGCCTAAACATGATATCAAACAAAGCCCTATCCCTCCTGGAACAAAATATATTTGTATGGATACATAAAAATTAAAAAAAGGGTAATTGCAGTTAAACAAATATAGAGTAAAAACACTAAATAAATAATGGGTTAATTACCCCCTACACTAGACCAGCCTATGTAATGGCAATTGAAGTTACCCTCTGCAATGAATGTGGTCAGGTCTCCCTTGCCACCAACATTTTAACAAATTCATGAAATTTATCTTATTTATTACATTAAAAATGACAAGCAAAATTGTGTTTTTTTATTTATTATTTATAGTGCATAATCAAATTCAGCAGCACTGTATGTTGGGAAACAAATAAATCACATAAACTGATGGTATTATTATAAAGTTTCCTCTTCCAATTCATTCGAGCTGTCATCAATTTAAACTGAAAAAAAAACCAAACAATGAGAAATTACCAAATCTGTTCAAAATTGTATTAATATGTTGTAAATGAAGCAAGGCTATGTCTATGGTGTCTCCACACCTCTATGTATCCAACATGCAGAGCAAACATCCTATATATGAGGGAGCGTAACCTACAAATACACAGGAGACCAACCAGAGGCAAACTATGCAACAGCCTAATCCCCCTCCCCATTATATACAGACCGGTCTCCCAAATCAATTGGGGTCACAGCTTTAGTCGTTCCCCCTATCGAGTGAATTACGGTTGAGAGTGCAAGGACAGGTTTATCCTGCTCAGGATCTGGTTGATATCAACTTGTCATGTGAAGAGTTTGTACATTTGAGTGTATCTAAAGTTTGGAGTATGATGTCATGTAATCTACGTGGTAAATTGGTTACCTTCGCTGCCACCGTTCTTCTCCTTGCTCTTTTTTGTCCTGTAATATGAGAAGAGGAACTGTTTAGAAGAAGAAGGAACAATACCGCTACCAGGTATAATAAAAGCAATACAAAGAAAAAGAAGGGGTCGATCCAGCACTCGAATGAAAAAACTTCCAGCTTTTATTTTACTTCAATATTAAAACATAATAAAAGCAATACTTACAATAACCTTTTGAAGTAATCAGGGTACAGGGTCACAGTAACAATCACAGATGTACAAATAAGGAAACATAGAAAGATAACACAGCAGATGGTTATGGTGTTAAACAAGTTTTCCTCTTCAATGTCATCAAAATATTTTTCAAGGTCTAAAAAATGTAAAGATTAAATAAAGAAATTATACTATCCATACAAAATAAACAATGATAGTAAAACAAATTTAGAAACCATAATTTCAAATAAAAATTCATTCAGACATTTATTACATTTCTATAGCTCTGTTAGAATGCTTGGCTGAAATATATGCTTTGCTTTGGGCTCTCAGATCAGTGTAACCCTATTGAAATCTGGGAGTAATCATTAAATGCAAGTATTATAATATTCAAAACTAATCTTAATTCTTCCTACTTGATATTGTGAAATATATTTAAGTTAATGATCCGTTGTGTTTCACAAACCTGGTGAGCCTGGTGTTAGAGCAGGAGCGGTGATGCTGGAAGCTGTAAAAAAAGTAAAGAACATTTAAAAAAACTATCCCTTTATGAGTTTACTAAAAAGAAACTGCCAGCTGGAGAGTTTAAACTTACTCTTATTAATAAGTAGAATGACAGTCATTTACTTCTTTAGATCCATAGAATTAATTTCATTATTCATTTATTAAAGCTCTTAATGATATCTTGTATTGTGTAATGTTTCATAGAATATGATACGCTGTTTACATGATCCAATCAGATATAATTTTCTAAACATCCAGGTCCTTCCATATAGACTTGAGTGACACGTTGCTTGTAGATAATAGAAAGGCAGAGTCAGATCTGCTAATTATACTACCGATGATATTAATGATGTAAACACATTTACTGTACAAACATAAAATGCCTACCGTCCTGGGTGAGCCTCGCTTCAATCCTTTCCACTTTCATCTCATCTGGTGGTTTAATTTCTTGCGGCTCATCTGTATGTTAAAAAGATGAAAACAGGGTAAGATCGGGAGCTATATTGGTTTGGGTGTATATATTTTCCAGAAATGTTTTATATATAATAATCATTCATCAGGGCTTTTTTTACAATACCGTATAAGTGTTTAGTGGTCAGTGATTAGTTGGGAAAAGGCTTTTGATATACCAAGCATTCATAACTTCCAATTAAAGCATGTAGTAAAGCATTGGCCAGCAACCCCCCCCTCCAATTATACATTGTTGGTATTTGAGCAAATATTGGGTACAATATTTAAAATCAAGAAATCCAGGCACAGGTTTTTAATTTGGAATTCTTAAAACTTAAAACATAGACTTACATTTCCAGTTTTGCAGCTTTGACAAATAGTAGTTGAGTTTAATTCTCTCATTTTCTTGTTCTTCTAGTGGATCTTTAAAAATGAGAAATAACATTTTTAGATGCTGTCCTCAAAAATCTTTCTTAAGAATAAATATACTTAAATGTCATCTGTTTGATTGACACATTGATTTTCACTTAAAGTTTTGGTAATACAACATTTCTAATGTATTACTCTAAAGATGATGAAGGCTCCTTATGTCCCCACATATACTCTTTGGGTTGGATAAGAGGACATTTTTGTGACATTTAAATTTAAAGTATTTGAAATACAGAGATCAGTGCAGCTCCCTTTAAAATTAAGTTTCAATGTATGTAAAACGTAACACTATTTTATACAGTAGGCTCCATGGCGGTGTTTTGTTCAATTTTTATCTATAGAAGTTACATTAAAATATTAAAACCAAATAATCTGCACTTTTGTAATGACAAAATTCATCCAAAATAGGCAGTTCCAAACTATTTGAATCATAACCCTAATGGAAATTCCCAGTTGAAACATTAGACTGAACCCAAAGCCCCCAGAATAGGGTCAGCAGTGTAGAGCCCAATTGTTTTTTGTATTATTTAGTGTTCAGTCCCTTCCCTGTATTGTACGGTTGTGTATCTGGGGTCTTACCTTCACTGTATGCCTGAAAATCCCCTACATCAGTAGTAGCTGATAATCCATCTACAATACGCAATCAAAGAGAATAGTCATTAGACATGCAAAATGATCTTAAACATTCCTTATTGACATGCAATGTAAAGCTGTTTGTACCTAATAAATCACATTTCAAATTGTGTTTGAGGCGATTTTACATGGATGTGAAAAGTTATTTTTGTTTTTTTTCCATAAAATTATGTGTTTTTAAACCTTTAGTTAAAAGCATAACCTTTCTCATGTGAATATCATTAAACTATAACAATATATTAAGTAGATCCCATCTACAGAACAAGGTAGAAAGAGAGAAAATACAAGGGAAGCTACAAGTAAATCTCATTTCAAGTGGTCTATGGTATGATAATGTTCAGCAAAATAGTCCTTACATTTGTTAGCAGCTGTAGAAGTTGTGGTCATGAAAAGACCAAATAAGAAAAGCAAAATATAGAAGCAATTATCTTTTGCCATCTTCATGTTTAGAGCATAAATGCACCAATGAACTGATTCTCTGCTGTATACTCTGATGGTGATGTCACAGGCCACTATGATTCCATGATGTAACAATGACTAAAGATGATCTGCCCTTTTATATGCTGGTTATGATTGATAAAGAAATTTTAAAATCAAGTCAGTATATATATATATTTCTCCCTTTAATAATACAATTACTACACTAACAAACGTCTGCTTACTTATATACAAGGTTGTGCCTTCAATAGTTAATTTTGATTTAAAGTTTTATTGTTTTCTTGATATCTCCTTTTCCCATGAATTTTGTCTAAAATGTTGGTTTCCGAGTCAGAATGGCAATCCCTTCAAACCCTGCAAATTCCATACAAATCCATAGTTTCTGCGACCCCAGCATGGGATAATAGGTATTTTTAATACCGCTAATCATAAAATTAGGGTCATAGATATTTAAAAGCTGTAATTCTCTGGAAATGTTTGTCGGATAGGATTGACAGAAGGCCCGCTGGACTGCTCAATCCTAAATTAAACTGCTTAATCTGTATGTTTTTCCTCTCAATGATCTCAACTTCCACTTTATTACATTTTACATGTGTAATGCCTGGAAGAGAAGAGAAAAGGGTTAACAGTGTAATGGATGCATGTTGGTAAAAGGGTTATTTGTTACAGAAATGTCAATAGAAAGGAATGTTGTTTTTTAGCTATATTTGTTATACAAATTACAAAATGAAATAACATAAATTTACACCAGGGGGAGATCCAAAGCTTCATCTTGAGCACGCACATCCAGACACGCACATTAAGAGAAACTATTAATATTTTCCCAATATATTTCTATTTGTATCTTTATAGCCGATTGCCAGCTTTAATAATACTAAGAATAGTAAAAAAAAAAGTGAAAAACAAATTCATTCTCACAGTTCCGCGCTGCTTGCCAGGCTCCTGTATAGATTATACAATACATGGTGCTGTTCCAACTTGCAGCCTCTAGTGGCCGCTCATCTGGGTTTGTGAACTCTGGCTACAAATGAATTGATCTGGCGCAGGACTGCACTATAAATACATGCTGATTTCTGCAAAGCTGCAGCCTTCTGTTGTTACTTTTTCATAAGGCCATAATTAGAGGACAATTTATTAAATTAAATTCCAGACTGAAAAATAAATCAGGGATAAATCGGAAACTACTTTTAATTGACGCAGAAACATAAGAAGGATCCTACAGTAGAAAATTACAATGAATTGAAGAATATTCAAAAAATATCTGATGGATCAATTTAAACTCTAAACAAACTCAAACTTGGCATTAATGAAAAAAATAATAAGGTAAAAAGAATGCTTTCACATAAACTTACAAACCAGATGGCTTTAAACTGCATTTTAATAGAAGATCATGATGGTATCTATTGTTCCCCAGAAGAGATTAGTCATAAATGTAAAACATTTTACAGCAAATTATATAATTATCTAATTTATAATTATATAATAGTCTCCTACTAGTCCTGATATAATAAATTACCTTTCAAATACTGAGTTTCCTGCAATTAAAACAGATTCTCTAAAAGTGTTAAACACACCCATTACCTCCAAAGAAGTTGATCCTGCCATCCTTAATCTGGTAACATATAAGACTCCAGGCTCAGACGGGATAAGCAATCTTTTTTAAAAAACCTTTAAGAATGTATTTTTATTCCATCTAGCGGATACCTTTAATCAAATAAATCTATTACTGGCAGAAATCAGTTCAAAGATTTGGCCGGGGTAAATGTCTGTAGTGGGGAACTGGGGGGGGGCACTGATTTATACAACACATTAATGCACCATGGGGTAGGGGGGTCTGGCATTAAACAATGGCGGTCACTCCCCAGTTGCAGATCCTGGCTGTCTGCCAGAGATAATCCCCTCAGCAAGTGATGGGATGATATATTTTGGGGGGCACAAGCAACCTACACACTAAATGGTAGTGAATTAGGGATAACAACATAGATTGGGAATTGTTATAGACAACAAACTAGGCAAGAATGTGCAATGTCAGTCAGCAGTTTCCAAGGCCAGTAAGGTATTGTCGTGTATAAAAAGGGGCATCAATTCTTTTTTTTTTCAAATAATTTATTGATTTTTAAATATAAAAAAGGCATACCAATAACATACAGAATATGAAGAATATATGCAACAATTCATTCATATATCAAAATTTACATTTTCTTATACACTAGCTTAATAATTAAGCAATACAGTACAGTGTGATACAATATACCAATCAAGCCCATTCATATGGGTCTATATTAGTTTTTTTGTTCAATAAAAAAGCATATATAGATCATACTACCTAAACAGTAAATTCAATCACAACACATACTATAAAGGACGCATACAAACATGTGTGGCGGTAGAATGGAGGAGTAAGAATATAATTATCAGTGACTATGTTATATTCCAAGACACTACACCCATTGGGGTCTTACAAGACATGGGAACAGATACAGTCTAGTATGAAAAAAAGAAAAAAAAAACTCAGGAGTTTAGAATTTATAGCAAAATAGAGAGGTAACTAGATGATATATAATCAAATTTGTTTAAATGGGTATTCACACTACGTTGAATGAATAACAAACTCAAGCTAATATAGAAAGACTCGGAGGAACCAAAAATAGTACCAAAGAGAAATAATTTCTAAATAGTGGGATCAGGATAATTTGGATGAATATCCATAATATATTTAAACCACAAAGACCATATATGATTGTATTTGGGAAGATTTTGATTCATCAAATAAAAATATTTTTCCATTTTAGCTTGGTGATTTATTTGGTCAATTATTTCTTTCCAGGTAGGAGCTTCAACTTTCCTCCAAGCTCTCGCCATGCATATTTTAATAGCTAATAAAATGTTAACTGTCAATGGTTTATATGCGCTATCTGAAGGAGGAAGGGTCAAATGAAAAAGCCCAGTATAAGAATGGATGGAAAATTTGCGTTTAAATATGTATCAAAGAAGCTTAACAGCTTCTATCTTAATATTATCCAATTTGGAGCAAGCCCACCAAATATGAAGTTGGGTTCCCTCCTCATATCCACACCTCCAACATAGGTTAGAGTTTGAATTAGAAAGTTTATTTAAACGGGAAGGAACTAAATACCAACGGTGGAGCAACTTAAAGAACATCTCTTGGATATTCATCGCATGGACCACATTCCTAACTTGTGACCATAGGAAATATAACGTCACAATCATTCTGCCATTTTTCTACAGAGGAAGGTATTATATCATTTTTAGGGGTATCTAAATATGATGATATCAAAGAGATTAGATATTTTTTATAATGTTTATTAATAATTATATCGAGTTCTAAGGGTGGATGAACTACCTGGGAGTTCAAGAAATGTTTCACTCTAATATAAGTAAATAATTCATTATCAGGAAGTTTAAATTTAGATTGAAGCTCAGAAAAACTAAGAAGTGAGTCATTTGGTTTTAAGTCTCCAAATGTACAAATATTGTTTAAAGTCCAATTTTTAAAATTAATGTTCTGCATATAGTAATTAAGGACCTTCAAAGGTGTAAAAGCCGTAAATTCCACATCTGAACTTTCAAACCTTCTAAACTTATAACTTGTTTTAAAGCATCCACTATAATTTGATTCATAAAATTTAATTTTTTCGAAATAGAGGGTCCGAGCCAAAAAAAGTTGAATAAATCATACTCTTTTGCCTGATTACGTTCACAATATAACCATCCTAAATTTATATTCTTTTTAATGTCCCAGTGTAATACATGTGTAAACATTACGGCTTCATGTAATCTTCTGATGTCTGGAAACCCCAAACCCAGATGTCTTTTTATTACTTTCTGGCTTATTCTTGATTAACCCGCTTTCCAAACAAAAGAAAGAAACATTCTTGAAAATGTATCCAAAATATAAGCCGGAACTCGGAGTGGTATTGTCCTAAAAAGATATAAAATTTTAGGAATTAGGTAAGATTTAACCATATATATGGCAATATTAAAGTGTGAAATGTAGAATTTAACGAGGGCCCTGTGACCTTAGCAGTAGGTATACTGTATAGGGCCATTGTACTTGATTTAAAGAATCCCGTAATCCCTACCGCATCCAAAGTCGCACTCAAGAAGTTCCAATTTACCCTATCGAAAGCCTTCTCGGCGTCTAGAGCCAAGAACACTGAGGGAGTACGGATATAATGCACCTGCGCAATAAAATCTAATAATTTCCGAGTATTATCTTCCCCGTTTCTGCCGCTAATAAATCCTGATTGATTGGGATGGATCAAATCTGTTATTACTTTACTTAATCTCTTTGCTAAGATTTTAGAGATCTTTGCATCTACATTTATCAAAGAGATCGGTCTATAGTTAGAGAGAAAGCAAGGATCCTTCCCTGATTTTGGGATTGGACAGATAGAGGCTTGGAGAAAGTCTTTAGTAGCAACACCAAGTTCTCCAATCTTATTAAAGAGTCTCAACAAGAGGGGAGAAATCAAAGGATCTAAAGTTTTATAAAATATGGCTGTATACCCATCTGGGCCAGGTGATTTCCCGTTCTTTAGATTTAGAATGGCTGTTGATATATTCTACTTTTTCTCTAGATAATTTTGGTATTGGAAGATTACTAAGGAAAGATTGAATACGAGAAAACGAAACATCTCTTGATCTGAGATTATATAAAGATTTATAATAATCTCTAAATGCTTCTGCAATTTGTGAGGGATCCAAGAGTACTTCCTTGTTTACTATTAATTTTTTTTCTATGTCTTGGGACTGCTGACTTGATTTTATTTGTTATACACTTATTCGGACGATTACTATCGTAATACCACCTCTGTTTAGTATTCGAGATGACTCGCTCTAATCTCTCGTCAAGTTTAAATTGTTTGTTTAATGCAGCGGTATGGTAAGGGTCAGCGGTCAGCGGCTACAGCCCATGTCGGTGATCCCCTCCTCCCTCATGGATGCAGCAACGCCCAATTACGTGCACATCACATCCGGTCTTCAAGTTTAAATTTAATCTCGTTCTGGATTGTTGTTATTTCTTTAGAAAGGTCCGGGGTGGGATTTAATTTATTAATGCGTTCGACCTTTGCAGGTGCTATATATAGTTCAGCAATAGTTCTACCCAGGGCCGGCCCTACAATAGGGCAGACTGGGGCAATTGCCCCAGGCGGCACTTTGGAAGGGGCGGCACTTTGCCGCCCCGCCCCGACGGGTTTTTTTTTTTTTTAAACGGAAGAGTAGAGAGAGGGGCGCCGAGTGGTTTTCCGCTTCCACCGCTCGGCGCCCCTCTCTCTCTCCTCTGCGGTGAGTCCTCCCTCTCGGTCTTTGGTGCCGGCTGTAATGCTGAGCGCCCGGAAGTGGTGGTCAATTTCGCGCTCAAATACAAAGCCGGCACGGTGGCAGAGGCAGGGAGACTCGCGCAGGTTAAGTACGCGGGGGGGGGGGGGGGGCGTCAAGGCGAAGTTTAAATGCGCCCCCGAGACCCCCACACGCCCGGCTCCTAAATTTGCGCCCATATCCGCCGTACCGCTAGCCCGCTTGCCTCCCCGCCCCCACCCCCCCCGCCCGCCGAGGCCGGCGGGGGGCGGCATTTAAACTTCGCCCCAGGCGGCGTTACGCCTTCGGCCGGCCCTGGTTCTACCTTTTTGCTTACTGATGAAGGCTTCGGTTTTTATTAAATATCCCCTTAATGTACCTTTAAATGCCTCCCATAAATCCCATTATCATTTATCTGCATAAATTGCTGGGCTTCTTTAAGAAGAGTATGTTTATATAGATCAGATTTTAGATTAAATTCATTTAGTCTCCATCCCGGTCTAGCATTATAATTAGATTGATCATTTATAGAGAAAACAACAGGTGCATGATCAGACCAAGAGATATTCCCAATACAAGATGAAATACAATTTTTTAAAGATACTAAATAAGTATATAATGCATCAATCCTTGAGTAGGATAAATGTCTTTTAGAAAAAAAAGTGAAATCTTTTTCGGAGGGGTGTTGAGTCCTCCAAATATCAAATAGATTATAATTTTCAATAAGTGTAGACAATCTCCGGGCCATAGTCCCTGCAGCTCTGTCATAGGATCTACTATCTCTCAATCTCCTATCCAAATCAACATTTGGAACACAATTCAAATCCCCACCGAATAATAAAGTACCCCTTTTAACTTCCTCAGTTCTTCTAATAAGTGACTCCAGAAATTTCACCGGATAATCATTAGGGACATAAAAATTGACCAGAGTATAAACCGTATCATTTAATTTACACGTAAGTATAACAAATCTACCTAAGGGATCACACTCGTGAAATATATAATCAAAATTAGTTTCAGCAGACAAAATTATCGCTGCACCCCTTTTTTTTAAGTGGTAAATTAGATGAATAAACAATGGGGTACTTTTTCAATTTCCAATATGTGTGTCCTTTGTGGTCCCAATGAGTCTCCTGAGCAAAACAAATCGATATCCATTCTCTAACTAACATTTCGTATAAATACATCCTCTTTTGAGGTGTATTTAAACCTTGGGTATTTATAGTAACTAGATTGATCTTTACCATTTTATTTTAAACTTTACCCCATAGTGTTTACTCATAGTTCTCCAAGTCGTCAAGTCACCATATACCATCCGTCTACCAACGCCACAACTCACAAACTTAACATTCATACTCAAGAGATACAGAAATGTATGCATCTCCGGCTCTGATACCATAATAAAATCAGAGCACAATCAGGTGGAGGCATAAGGGGGAAAGAAAATAAATAAGAAAAAAAATAAATACATTTCATAAAATGTTAGTCTATAATATCATATCATAATCTGTGTGATCATGTAATCTATAGTATATAGATATATCTATAGTATATCATATATTACTGCACCTACGCAACACAATAATATATGTATATATATGTCATATTGCTAACAAATATAAAGAAGATATAAAAGATATTTTTTATAATATCATAAAAAAAACCATAGTGATCATAAATCAACATTATTGAAACTATCTATTCATAAGACAGTAAGCTATATTATCAGTTCCCAGAATAATAGTCTCTAGTGATTAAATACTTAATATATCCATTGTGTATAATATCCGTTCTAAGCGTGTTGTGTAGTCTTCTACAGTGAGGACAATTAAAAAAAATATTATTATTTTCGAAAGAAAAGAAAAATAGAGGAAAGCG
>VKOC01015674.1:0-50846 GCA_009364415.1 Spea multiplicata | reverse complement strand
TTCCCGAAGTTCTCGAAGTTTGTGTTTGGCCTATATTTTCTTACACAGATACATCAGGAGTTGAGTGCCCCGCTCGTGAGCTTATATATATAAAATATACCATAATTTATCCCCCCCAGGTGTATTTATAGATATCTAGTTTAAGAATCACCAAAAAAACAAACTACCAATATAGCGTTAGCTACCTTCTCATATGTGTCTTGGTGCCGAGATGCTTTTTTTATTATATATATTTTTATATGTATTGAAATCATATTGTTTAATAAAGATTTACTTTGTATATACCTTTTTTCCTTACGTGCTCTCCTTGCAATAGGTTTTGGTGTTTATATCTAGTTTAAGGCAAACCAGGTATTGCATAACACGCTACAGTGGTAAAAAAAAGTGCTACTAAATTCCAAACTAAATAGTAAAAGTAAACTTTATGTGTGTATTTATTTTGGAAATGCAAAATACTTCTCTACAGGTAATATATTGCTAACGTGGCACTACACCCCAAACTTAAGTAACATTTTGGAGACAACTTTGGCGTGGATTCCAGTGCATTTTATTTATGTATAGATAATAGGAGTTAAAAAAGAGATCACATTCCTCCAACCCTGCTTGCTTCCATTTAGATGCTTCCTAGAAAATTGCCAGAGGACTTTGCAAGCTCCTGCTCCGCTCCTACACCTCTGCCCAAGATCTTGCTACCCATTGTAAAAATAAAAATAGACAATATCAGGGATAACATCCTCTCCCAGTACCCCTTAGTGAGGTTTCAGATGTCCGCTTGTCCTCCCACTTGACCATGTCTCATCTCCTGCCGTCCTGTGTCCTTACACCAACCCTGTTTAACCTCTCTCTTTCCACTCATGTATTCCAACCCCCCCCCTCCAAACCCACGGTAATCTCTCCCGTTCTTCAGAAATGTTATAAATATTTAATGCTCAATTACAAAATAAATATCCGCCTGTTTTTAAGGTATTTGCCTGTTTACTGTTTGTGCGTGCTAATCGTTATTGCTTGTTCTTACAGATAAGCCCAAACTACCTGACAACTACACACAAGATACGTGGCAGAAGCTCCGTGAAGCCGTAAATGCTATAGAAAGCAGCAGATCTATAAAGTATAATCTTGAAGAACTCTATCAGGTATGTGGAATAATTTGCTTACACAGGGCTGAAGATGTGTTTTGCTGCTGAGCCGGCCTGCTGTCTCCTTTCATTTGAAATACTATTACATTCACGCGCAAGAGTGTCAGAGGACTGGCTTGAAAGTACAGACATCTTGCTACTCCTTTTTACAACTACATTTAGTTATATGATGCATAATACACCTATAATACATTTTCAGCCTGACAGGTACTCATAAATCATTGATAAATGATACGGCCCTCAACATCATTGTGGTTGAGGGCAATGGGAGTCGTCTGCAAACACTCATCTACCATTTTTCTCTGTTCAATAATATATATATGGCCAACACAATCAGTTCTTTGGTGACCTGTCGGTTAATAAGAACAAGAGGTCGTTCATTCAGAATAGAATTCTCACCCAAACAATGAAAAGTGTTCTTCCCAGTAAAACAATAACAATGTAGCATTCACTACCCATAGAAGTTGTGCTATCAAATTCAAATGATGATTGTAAATATAGGGTCTCTTTTCCTAGTGTGTGTTATTACTGGTTTAGTGTTGCCATTTTTTTTTATGTTATTGGCAATTTTCGCTCTTCCTTGTTGAAGTAGCTCTACAAAATCAGCTGGTGCTTTATAAATGTAAGGTGTAAAGGCAAGACGTCCATCTAAAGGGGGTCACTTACAGCGCCGCTATGTACATGGGATTGTAGGCCCACTGCCAACATATCCCTGGCACTCTAAGTGTTAAAGGGTCTAATGTAGTTACGGCATTTGTATAATTTAGTGTATACATTCAAGCTGTGGGGAGGTATGAATTTTGTGTACATTTATCTCAAATTGGCAGAAGGGCAGAAAAAAATGAATATGCTAAGCAATGGTATGAAAACCAAAAGCTCATGAAATATCATGGCTTTCACCAAGTCTTTAAGAATATTCATGACTTCCTTGTGATGATTTCAGGTACCTGAACGTCACTGTTCGTGTTTTTTATAACAGCTTGACACTTATTTCTCATCTTATTTTAACATTTCGGAACGTGGAGTTTGGTTACGCCGTTTAACCCCCTGCTAGCTGCTCTTGTTCTCTCAGCGCTTGCTGGTGATTGACCGGTATGTGTGTGATCCGTCGCCGTTCTTGCGGATTCACTCCATCAGCACCAGTTTGTTTATTTGGTTTTGCTGAAATCTCCTTTACACCTGGACTCTGCCTTGCGTTTTTAGCCAGATCTTTCATGACGAGACTAGAGTCTCCCCAAAGGAACCCAGTATTTCCCAAAGAGAGCTTATTTGAAATCGGCATTCACTTTACTCTGTATATTGCCGGTAGGATCGTAGCACCGATCCATTTCAGTGAAAGTTGAGGCTTTACACGTTGAAGGGCATTTTTTTTTTATTTGCAGAATATTTGTATGTTAAAAAATGAAATGATGGTATTTTTTGCACATATTGTGTGCTAATATTGTGTTTCATCATTATAGAAGTCGTTTTTTCTGTCTTTTTTTTTCTTTCAGGCTGTTGAAAATTTATGTTCCTATAAAGTTTCCCACACTCTGTACAAACAGCTCCGCCAAGTATGTGAAGAACACATGAAAGCGCAGATCCATCAATTCAGGGAATATCCTTTGATAACAACGCTGGGGAGGATGTTTATCATATTTGAATGCCCAAACGGAGCAACGGGGATAGCAGTTCTGATTTTTATTTGCAGAGGGGCATTCACTGAAGCCATATGCTGTTAGTTAGGTAATACAGTGGAGCGTCTCGATTTTTCATAGTGACCTGACCGCACAAAGTTCCATGAAGGCTGCATTGGTCCCTGTGATGTTTTTTTTTATTATTATTTTTTTTTACTTTTAGCCTTTGGTAGGACTTGAAAACCTTCTTGTTTAGATTTTTTTTTTACTGACATCACAAGGCTGCACCTTGCACCGCATGTTATTTCTTCTGATTGCTAACAGACAAAAAGACGTGTCCACCCTGGCTTCCTTGCCATTTCTGTTCAGTGCTATTATATTATATAACAAATACTGCAAGTCAGGATTTGTAATGCTTGGCATGTAGCTTGGTCTAGAGCCACATTATTATTATTATTATTATTATTATTATTATATGGTGACATTAAATTACTCACACCAGTGGTAAATAGATTACATTACATGCTCACATTATAGCAGGTGGGGCATTAAGCAGTCCATAATTGTCGTTGTTTTTGAATTATTTGACATCATTTGCGTAGTTGATCTTTCCTTAATCACGTTATTTTTGCACAGATTCTCTTGACAGCGTTCTATTTTTAAGCAAAGTCAATAGGTGTTGGAAGGATCACTGCAGGCAAATGGTAATTGGTCTGAGAATATATATAAATACATGAGAACATTTCTAGTATTGAGTTCTGAAAAAAAGTTGGACTATAAAACATCATGGTTAATAATTTAAGATTTTATTATTTCAAAATTATTTTCATTGAAATTGGGTTGCTTTTCAACTGTTTATCTACCTGACACCAAGTTCCTGTCTTACCGACTGTCATGCCATCAGCGTACACGATGCTGGCTGTTCCATTGATGATTGCAGTTCACCCACTTGTATGACTTAACGTGCACACAGTGGAACTCATTGAACTCATTTTAATAGAAATGTAGAATTTGATGGCAGATAAGAACCAGTTGTCCAACCTAGTCTGCCCATCATGTAAATACCTTAATTAGTCCTCGGTCTTATCCTAGATTTAAAATAGTTCTATGCCTACCCCATGCATGTTAAAATACCCTCACTGTATTAGCCTCTGTCCCTTCTGCCGGTAGTCTGTTCCACTAATCTACCACCCTCGGGGAAACTGACACAACCGCATTTGCTTAGTTTTATTTAACTCCCTTAAATTAATTATTCTTCCAAAAGCTATTGTAATGACCCAGCTGTGCTTAAACCTCATTTATAGATGATATTCACTGTTATGAAAATCAATTGTTAGACTTTCTTTTTAGATCATGATCAGAAGTATTTTCCTGTTCTTGGATCGGACATATGTCCTTCAGAACTCGATGCTTCTGTCGATATGGTAAGTCTCTGTCTAGTCTCCCTGACGTGTGTTCCCATATATGTGTGCATATCGTTATTATACGCAGAAATAAATCAAAAAGCGTACCGTACTTCACTTCACAAAGTTAATGATCCACGACGGATTTGTTCCACAGTGGTTGGATAAATCTCAGAGAGAGAGAGAGAGAGAGAGAGAGAAGGGGGTGATACGCGGCAGCGTATACAGCAGGTGTTATACACACATACATACACTAAGTACCTTAATATGCATTCACTGTTGGTAAAGGGGATCAGGGCTTTAAGGTGAAAAAAGGCAAAATACGCAAATTTGGAACAACTACATGCAGTTTAAATACTATTCTTCTTCTTGATGATGTAGGGAATTAGTCTGTTTCCAAACTGCAAAATAAAAGTAAGAATGTATATTTACTTTTGCTTTTTCGAAAATCTTTAGTGAAAATGTCCACATTTCATAGATTTATTTCCATAAATATGTGAGCCTTTAAAGTCTGGTAATATTATCTGACACTTCATTGGCATTATTTGTGCAGGGATATGGGTTTGGAGCTGTTTCGCAGTCATGTCATAAGTGACAAGATGGTTCAGACGAAGACCATTGATGGGATCTTGCAGCTAATTGAGAGAGAGCGCTCCGGAGAGGCTGTGGACCGAAGCTTGCTGCGCAGCTTACTCGGCATGTTGTCTGATTTACAAGTGAGTAGCTCGTGGGGTCACAGTGTAAATAATATATTTCACTTTCAATCAAATTCTTGTTTCTCTCCTGCAAAGTCTTTAAAAGAAAGAAAAAATCGGTATAAGATTTGTAATCCGTCTTAAATAGAAATCTAAACTGATGTGTGTAATCTCCTAACGCAAAGGATTCTTGAAGTACTGTAATAGGTAGATAATATTGTTCATGGTGCTGTTTGTAACGGTAACTGAATAGGCCACACTATGTTGAGTTAGAGGATTGATGGATCTTGGAGGACAGTACTGGTAGAAGCTAAGTCAGATTCTTGACACTGAATGGTTTGTTGAACTCACATTAAAATCAATGAAAGCACCTTCTGTGCATGTACAGGGAGGGGTTGAACAGACCCCAACCACAGTGTTTGAGGACCCAACACTGGAGCTGACTGGCGGTAAGTATACAATATACATGGAGATGTGTCCGACCGAAAAAATATCTTGCATGGAAGATGGGGCGGGCACCATTTATTATTATTTATTGTTTTATATAGCGCCATCAATTCTGCTGTACAATGGGTAGACAGGATATTACAAGTAGTATGTAACATAACAAATTGACTAACAGAGACAACAGGTGAGAAGCTTACAATCTAGAGGATACAAATGTAAAGGGACCGCACAGCTATGTATAAAATATCTATAGTTTCCTTTTAGCATAAATGTTGCAGTAATACTGTTACTCTTTACTGTTTTGTTTCTATACAAATTAGTTCATTCTATTTACTACTCCGTAAATAATTTAGGGTTGTATATACATCGGGAAATCAATGTCACATTTTCTTCAGTGTTTGTGTATGTCTATAAACTTATTCATATTTTCTTTTCTTTAAAGGTATACAAGGACTCTTTCGAGGTCCGGTTTTTGGAGGAAACAAATAGCTTGTATGCTGCGGAAGGTCAAAGGTTAATGCAAGAAAGAGAGGTGCGAGAGAGTGCTATAATCCATGTATTCGTTCCTTGCAGCAGATGTTTTTAGTGAGTGCCTTTTAGAACCTTGTAACATAACCATCCACTGTGGGCTGCTCAGGCCAGAATTAAAGGATATCTATGCTGATATCATAATTATGTGTCCCGTTAACTAAATTGCAGCCTGTTACCTGCAAACAGAAGCCCATACGTATCGTAAAAGGGACCAAATAATTACTTGGATGGCAAATTACGCACAGTGATGTTGGTTTATAAAAATCTTGTTGTAATCTGTTCCTTTAAATATAAAGTTGAGCGATAGAGTGTGGATCTGGAGGTTCACATGGCCGTTTCTAGATCTTGAACCCCAAAGAAAGCAGTGAACGAATACCTGTCATAGAGAGTTTGCCATCAACCAATATAAGAGTTGAAACAATTACACAGCATTTATTCAGAATGTTTGCATCGTGTGGCATCTGTTCTAATAGTATGGTTGTTTTTAGATCCCAGAGTATCTTCACCATGTAAACAGGCGCTTGGAAGAAGAGGTGGACAGGGTTATTACGTATTTAGACCATGGGACTCAGTAAGTACACAATATGAGCATGTATGAATGGCTAGGGCCTTCCATAATGCATAGGTGAAGCTGTGAGAGAATCCAGTTATAAAATAACGTTTATTATTACTTGTGTGTATACAGGCTCTGTTCCCAATTATTTGGGGAGCGTTCTTAAGTACACATCCTGCTTCCGTAGCAAGCAGGGGGTCAGTTTCCAACATCAGTGGAAAGAGAATGAGTGCACTGATTTGTATTCTGTAAAGTGCTTGGGGGTCTCCTATGGTAGCATTCTGATGGGATGCTAAAACCTGTGTTGTGGGTAGTCCACAAACTCCAAAAAATGTATTTATTTTTTTATGTGTTATGCGCTGTCTTTTGTTGTACAGTAAACCGTTGATAGCGTGTGTAGAGAAACAGCTGCTGGGAGAGCACTTGGCTGCCATCTTACAAAAAGGTAAAATGATTATGGCTTGTTTATACAATCCGGACCTTATATTACATGAGCCATGAAAAGTCTGTGCCCCAACAATCTGTTATGTTTTGTTGCTCTTTGTTATCGTTTACCATCTGGCCATTATGTGTACAGGTCTTTCTCACGCGTTGTCCACATTCTTGTTTATTATCTTCCTGCTTGGCAGGGCCCGACGTACTTA
Organism: Spea multiplicata; assembly: GCA_009364415.1. Taxonomy (NCBI): domain Eukaryota; kingdom Metazoa; phylum Chordata; class Amphibia; order Anura; family Pelobatidae; genus Spea; species Spea multiplicata. The sequence goes on along the minus strand of VKOC01015674.1, from coordinate 43,821 downwards.
GAATAGATAACATACGTCACCTGCCCAACTTGTAATAAACTAATACTTCCCTACTTATGTGTATGCTCAAAGAATACTGATCTATATTGCAATTGTTGTTTTTTATTTTTTCCCCCGTTTTTTTTTCTTCTTCTTAACATAGGTCTGAAAAACATGCTAGATCAAAACAGGGTGCCAGATTTGACCCTGATGTACCAACTCTTCAGCCGAGTGAAAGGAGGCCAGTCAATCCTCCTGCAGCATTGGGGAGAGTACATTAAAGTAAGTTATACTTTTTTGCCTTGTAAACTGGCTGCCATGTCCCATAAGTTTTGTTTTTTTTTTGTTTTACTGGGATCATAATCTGTTTCAGGCGTGGCTACTGGCGGCATTCATTCAAACGGTACCAGTGTTTTCTCAACTATGGGCTGGATTCATGAATGAACCCTAATAGAAAGGAGAGCAACTCTGTAGCTGGTCATAGAAACACTCTGCAGGGCACATAGTGTCTGGCATTAAAGCAAGCATTCCAAAATTGTGTATATATTTGGTCAATCATTTTTGTACGGCCATTTCGTAGATATCTTTAATGATCTTTTTCCACCTATATTCCATGGAAGTGATCCTAATTACCGTGTAATGTATATCAATGTCTATATTTATGAGCTTCATGTACTAGAGGCAGAGACACACTTGGGAGTTGGCTGAGTAACGTGTTAAACCCAGATCCTGTCTCAGGATCCCTTTCGTAATGAGTGGGCCGTCAGGTCAGCCTGCTAATGAGCAGCTTGGTAAATAGGAATTTCTCGCGCTTGTCTGATATTCCCCAGTTTTTTTGCTTAATTAACATGGTTGTTTAAATTAATGGCTTGGGCTCCCTGACTCAGCACAGTTATTTTCAGTGTCACATGTTAACGTGTTGGTAGGAAATCAGAGTGGACTGGTGTAATCACAATTTTATGTAAAGCTTTGCTTTGGATCCGTAGTTCAAAAATACTGTTTTTTTATCTTCAGAGTTTTGGCAGTTCTATAGTCGTGAACCCTGAGAAAGACAAAGAGATGGTGCAGGAGTTACTGGACTTCAAGGATAAGGTGGACCATATCATTGATGTCTGCTTTCAGAAGAATGAGAAGTTTGTAAACATGATGAAAGAGTCATTTGAAACGTTTGTCAACAGACGGGCTAATAAACCAGCAGAACTTATAGGTATGCCTCGCTTTCCTCTATAAATGGCTCTTCGTTTTTAAGAAAATATATTGATGGACAGGCCATAGAGCTCTATGTTTATATTACAAATAGTTATTACAACATCTAGAAATTGTTGCTTTCTACCTAGGCCGAGTCTATATTTATATTTTATACTTGCATTCAGATGACCAGTGCTGATGACCATGTTTTATAAGTAACCTGGCGTTTTCCTGTGTCGTTTCGTACTATTATTTATGGATACAAGGAATTATAGTATTTCTTTTTTTATGCAGCAAAATATGTTGATTCTAAGCTTCGTTCTGGAAACAAGGAAGCAACAGATGAAGAGCTGGAGAGATTCCTTGATAAGATCATGATCATTTTTAGATTCATTCATGGTAGGTATTAACCAGTGTGTTTATTTTCCAAATTATTTAGGCATCTTGTTTTGTATGTGGTACGCCATAATGATATATCCATTAAACACTGGAACTAGCTAGCGCCAGTGCTGGCTCGCATATGGGTTCCAGTGGGATTAATGAGACCCCCTGTGCTCATGACACCAACTGGTCTTCTCATGCAGCCAAACGTGTTGTGAAAACCAGACCATGGAGGTGGTGATCTGCTGCAACTTCTAATACATACATACAGGTTAAAGAATGCATAGGAAATTTAAATTATATGTTGAGCACAGTGAAGCTATTATAACATCAAATATGAATTTTTATTAACATGGTTTATGCTGTTAGACTAATATGTCACGTGCCGTTTACAACAGGCATGTCTAAAGGTTGCTGTAAGTGAACCAGGAGCTCAGTGAATTGGTGCAATTTCCAGGGTTTGCCTAGATGTGATAATAAAATCTGCAGCATGGCTTCTTGCTGTTCTTTTTATTTCTTGTCGGTGATGTCTTTGCTCAGGACCGCATTGCATGAACGCAGCGTGGTGGTGACCATTCCTGTGGTCGTGTGAAATGTAGACTCTACCTTGGTCGAGGCGTTCATGCTGTTGAAATGGTTGGTTTTTCCTGTCTTGCAGGTAAAGATGTGTTTGAAGCGTTTTATAAGAAGGATCTTGCGAAAAGGTTGTTGGTTGGGAAAAGTGCGTCTGTGGATTCTGAGAAATCAATGTTATCCAAGCTCAAGCACGGTAAGGAAGGATTGCGTCAGAGCATTTGTTTTAATAACTGTACTTCATGGGCTGACATTAAAGAGGGATAAAAAGTCATGTTCATGTAGCTCTCATCAGTTTTCACCTAGTATATGTGTGCCGAAGCCAAAAAATGGATGCAGGAATAGGGGTATAAATACTTAAATGAAAATAATGTGTCATGGGCCCTAAACATAGAGAACAACCACTAACCCCAACCTTTTAATATGTAGAAAACCCAAAAAGAGCACAGGTATATAATGTGTGGCTAATGATAAACGTCACAATCCCTTAAAAGCAACTTTGTCACTTGGCAAATTGCTAACTCCCAACACTTTAGATTCTGCTTTGTTTCAGTGAATATTTGAATGTATTATTCGCAAATTTTGCTAGTTATTGTCTTGTTTTCGATGTAAGTAAATTATTGTGGCAGTCATCACATTAAGCAGCAAGTGCTGCATTTGTTGATTGTACTAGAAGTAGTGACACCCGGGTGGGATATGATCCTTGTATTTGCTGTGTAAACAAGCCATCTAGGTTGTGTGATCTATTTTGTCCATCTTCTCTCTGTAGAATGCGGCGCTGCATTTACGAGTAAACTCGAGGGGATGTTTAAAGATATGGAACTCTCCAAAGATGTGATGGTTCAGTTCAAGCAGGTAAATCTGGTTATATGGTTATAACATAATAATAGAAATAGGAAGGTGCATGAATATCCCCTGTCCCGTGTATAGGGATCCATACTATTAGAGGACATAGTCCGGCAGGTCGGACACCTTTATGTAATATCATAGATTTTATGGGTTTTTAGAAAAGTATAGAAGGTCATAGATATATTCTGGGCTGCCAGACAGATAACAATGTCTTTTACTTCATTCTGGTGAATATCATTTTACTTTTCAATCTGTGGTCACAACAAAAAACCTAGAGACATTACACTTATCTAAGCTTGAGTTACACTTGAGGTTCCTATGTCTACTTTGCTAACCTAAATAGCAGAAACATTCTGAAACTCTTGGTTACAATTAATATGCTTACATAACTTTACATACTTGACCTTATTCCTACAAATGTAATCATATAAATTATATCTATATGGATATACAACTGATATACTAAATATGTATTTGGTTTTCTTTATATAGTATATGCAGAGTCACAGCGACCCAGGCACCATAGACTTGACGGTTAATATATTGACAATGGGCTACTGGCCAACCTATACGCCCATGGATGTTCACTTACCAACAGAGGTAAGAAAGATTGGTCAGGTAGCTATTGCCTGCTGCCACATTTTTCTAGGAGGTAACTGTAAAAAAGTAATGTAACAGTTCTTTGATTTAGTTATGTGATAAGATATAGTCGGTACATTGTGCCTCCAGTGCTAGGGATTGTTTAGATCCATGCAGTTCCTCTGTGTAGCTGTCAACTCAAAAAATCTTGTATGGCAGCAATTAAAACCATATGATGCGACAAGATGGTGGCATCTTTCAAATAGGAGCCCAACAGGCAATTTAAGTTAATAATTAATTCAAATGAGTAGATCATTAATTTGTATAGTATAGAAGTATTATTAATATTCTGGAATGTGGAAGCTCCTCTTTAGGAATAATGGTTGATTAAACGTTCATGTCATACTCACATGCAATTTCTAGAAGCTAGTTGTCCATGCAGTTGGAAACTTGTATCCCAGTTTAAATTCCAAACGCCCTCAAAAAACTTGGGCTGCCCTCAATCCACAGGGTAAGGAGCCTTTAAAATGAGCAATTTAGACGTAGCAGGAGGCAGCCCACTAATATTATTTCAGTGTCTAATATGAACAATATACAGGCGTTCCATTCACACCAACCAGAATCTGAGAGCGGGGTTTACTCCTTACCTTGAACATGTTTTGGTCTCTTTAGGAGAACGACCACAGACGGCCGGAAATGGTCACGTGTGTAGAGCAGCCACCTTGTTTTATTGTACTTGCTTATCTGCAGTGCCTCATGACTGGAATATAAAGGAGATAACAGGCCGTGTGTTGGTTAATATGGTTACCTGTGTGCTAAATGTTTGTCTTCACTTCTTTTCCAGATGGTGAAACTTCAGGAAATATTTAAAACGTTTTATTTGGGGAAGCACAGCGGCAGACGATTACAATGGCAGTCAACACTGGGGCATGCAGTGCTAAAAGCAGAGTTTAAAGATGTAGGTAGACTGTGTTTTTGCCCCGTGTTTGCATGTTCTCAATCTATTTCCCTGCAAAAAGGGGCTTTGGTTATGCCAAGTGAAGTCAGTAGCAGGAAATGACAATTTGGGTTTGTTTTTTATGCCAATAATTCCCTGTGCGTAAGCATAGCGGAATATGTTTATTAAAATAATGCTTTGTGGCTGGCCTCCAAATATGTATATATAATATGATGATCAGGACCATGTATGCCAATCAACAGTATGTACTTAATGCCGCTTTTATTACTGCATAACACAGATCGCCATTAGCAAACGTTACTGCGGACGGATTCTATGTGTGGGTATCTGTGTGGGATGTGTGTTTTTAGTGCGGTGTCGACTGCTTCCTGTGCGGTGTCGCTGCCATGTCAGATTTCTTTACTCTGGAAAGCATGACTCTTTCTTCTCACAGGAAGTTTCAGCATGAAGTTGACATCCTGAAGCAACCAGATCTCCTTTATAGAGTATTGCTTCATTCGGCAGTCTAAGAAATGTCAATATTAGTATAAATATATATCCATATCCGGGATCAGACTATTTATTATCATATTATCCTCATGCATCAAGGAGTTGTTTGAAATTTGAGATAAATAAATGTGTAGCTTGCGTGATTAATAAGGACAATGTTTTATTGAGTACCTTAAAATAGGTGCTGCTTTGAAAGCATGCCATAGTTTTTTGTGGGGGCTGCACTAGTGCTCTCAAAGGGTTAATCATGTGAGCTCCGATTGATCAGAACACAAGGTGTCAGCACCTCACGGCTACTTAACCTAACTCTACGTAGCCTTTGAGGGGTTTTGAATGCTTTCAGCTTGATGGGATAATACTATGGCCACAATACTATTGTAACGCTTACTTTCGTACTGTATTTTACAGGTATTACCTCTTCTATTCATTTACATATGCCGTTCTTAGGTGCATTCCTATGACAGTATGCTCACAATTGCCCCCCCAATTTGTGTTTTCACTGTCCTTCTAGATGTCCTTGCCGGTGCATCTCTGTAAACCTCTGTCAAGAACCATAAATGTCAATACTCGTAGCATTGTAATAGCTGGTAAAATGTTCCGAGCTGGCTTTAATATTTCTTAATATTTAACCTGAACTGTTAAATAATTGCCTTTAGGAGAAGAAAGAGCTGCAGGTGTCGTTGTTCCAGACGTTGGTGCTGCTCATGTATAACGAAGGAGAAGAATTCAGTTTGGAAGAAGTAAAAATGGCTACAGGAATAGGTGAGAAAACGTACATTAACCACAAGCGTGGACATGTATTCTTTTCTTTCACGAGTATGTCATGCGTATTTTCTTATTTTAGAGGACGGTGAGCTGAGACGAACTTTGCAGTCGCTTGCATGCGGCAAAGCTAGAGTTTTAAACAAAATTCCGAAGGGCAAAGAAGTGGAAGATGGCGACAAGTTTAGTTTTAATGGCGACTTCAAGCACAAGCTCTACAGAATCAAGATTAACCAGATCCAAATGAAAGAAACAGTGAGTGTTAACGAAATGGAGTTATTGCTCATCATCTCGTGGCTGCATGATGTGCTGCTGGGAATGCAAACTTTTCCACGTGCAATGTAGCTTCTAAATTCATTCTGCCAGTGTGTGGATCCTACATATTGCCATGATGTATTTACTAAAAGCGTACCTTTATATTGCTAATAAATGTGCAGTTTTAGCAAAATGTTACAGCCTTCCTCAGCACTCAAATTGCAGGGCAATAATCCTTTCACACCCTGGTGTACCCCATCAGCTTCAGTTTGATATTTAGCATTTAATATGCATATCTGCATTTTAGGTTTCATATTGAACCACCAAAGGGGAAATCTAACCATTTTTTATATTACAGGCATCAGACAACTTTATATTATCCCTTTTTAGTTAGGTTTTCTTGCAATGTAATAGACAAACAACCTGGCTCCTTTTCATATTGCCTGTGGTGATCGATAGGCTTAGTCTTAATCAGCCTGTCAGAGACTCTGACTCATGAAATCTTATGGAGTAATGGACTTCATTACCACTGCCATAAAGAATCAGCTCAGTGTGGTGATCAAGAGGAAGTGGCCCAAAATATCACGTGACTGACAACAAAGGCAGCCTCCAGGTCTGCTGATAAAAGAAGCTTATTGCAACAAAATTAGATCAAATCCGTTTGTGCTGTACTGTATACAGTACTATATTTTGTGTACAAGGAGAAAAATATTTTTTTTTCCCATGTGACTTCCCCTTTAAATAAGCGGAAAGACCTAATGTATAATTCAGACTCTATACTCATGGGCTGTTCTTTCCGGTCCAAAATGTATTTTGTGTCTAAAGTGTATGCTGGAAAATCTGTTTTGCTTTCCAGGTAGAAGAACAAGTCAATACAACTGAAAGGGTTTTCCAAGACCGTCAGTACCAAATTGATGCAGCTATTGTACGTATAATGAAAATGAGGAAGACGCTGACCCACAACCTTCTGGTATCAGAGCTTTATAACCAACTAAAGTTTCCTGTCAAGGTAAAAGCTTTCTGATCTAGGCAATCCTGCACCTGTTTGTTCAGAAAAGTGAAAAAAATAGACAATTCAAATCTAGCAACATAACATTTTCTGCAAAGTTAATTGCAAGAGAGTGTGTGTTTCATTTGGAAAGTAATATGTTAAGGTCAAGTATACATAGAAATGTGTATAGAATGTAGGGGGACAAAGTTAGGTGATCACTCACAGTGCCATGATGGTATTTTTTGACGTGGTATACTTCACTTTAAATATATGGTTATATCTACCTTTCTGTTCTGTTATGCCTACATGCTTGCAAGCACATAATTTTATACATTTAATGTATGTGTTAAAGAACTTTTTTTACTCTTTTATTTTAGCCTGGTGATTTGAAGAAAAGGATTGAATCTCTAATAGACAGAGACTATATGGAGCGGGACAAGGAGAATGCCAAACAGTACCACTATCTGGCATGAACAAGTTAAAGATGTGCATTGACTGAGTAGAGAAAGCTGTGCTGGCCAGATAATGCACCCCGTGCTAATCTTATAGTGAAATAATGCCACTGGTGTGAGCAAAGCAAATCTCCTCTTGATCACCCCCATCCTTAATACGCCTTAGTAATATTTAATTCGCTTTTTTTTTCCATATAATACATTTTCTTTGTGTGGCTGTTTAAAGGTATATTGTCATTAGTCATTTTTTATGAATGTCTTCTTCCTTTCCCACTTTTCTTTCTGCCTTTCTCATGAGGTTCTTTCTACTTTTTGTTTGTTCTTTGTCTTTCTGTTCTCTTTCACGTTCCTGCTGTTTCTGCTTATATTGCACTCAACAGCTGGATCTATTAACAGACCCTTAATGCTGCATATTTATTATTGGATCCAAGAATTATAAAGAAGGGGGAGGTGGGGGGCATTATTTTATGTTCTACAAGTTACTTTCAGAAATAAACCAGCAACAGAATTACTTGTTTTCTTTCTCTACCGGCAACATGCTCAGTGACAGAAGAAACGACCTTCTTAATTCAGTCTGTTCTTTTGATATTTGGTAGCTTGGAACCAAGCCGTGGATGGAGCGATGTATATACCTGTGCGTTTGATAACTATCGCTTCAATGTAGGTTCGTATAAGAAATGCCATCTGCCCTTCTAAATTCTAAGCACGTGGAGCAATCTTTAGACTGACGATCATATCAGATTTCTTTGTTATATCTGCAGTTGTGAAATTAGGAATATTCTGGAAGGGACTGCAGACATTTAAGAGAAGATAAGTCTTCATATCAGTCTCAAAAACGATTGAGGAATCCTTGTCATTAAGCATGACAACGGCAGACAGTAGAGAGAGAGAACTCAAAGTTTATAGACCATGCTGCCGTATACAGTATCCCCAAAATCCCGGTTGTGTCGAGCCGTTCCATCCTTAGGCCACTGTTAAGTTGGTTAGCTTTGCTGCTACATAGAACTGATCTTGGTTGATTGTTCCACGTGGTGCAGCAGTTAAAGAGTTACTAAACCGAAGCCTCCGTTACTAACGGGACTGATGCTGTCGTTTCCAGTAAAGCCTTCGATATGCAATTTTTAAAGGTAAATGACATTTCGAATGAGCACATTTGTACACTGTAAACAATGTAAAGTATGGGTATTTGCTAATAAAAAAAGATTAAAGCATAATTGGCTTTGTTTCTAACTAAGCTAAATGGTGAATTGATGTTAACGTAAACATTTTGTCTCAACAACCTAATTTTAAATGCTTTCTAAAAGGGGCCAGCCCGGTACATGTCTCCTGCATAAGAGTACACTGTCTCTGCATAATTAAATTTAGTGAGATTTTTGAAATATTCTCCAGCGGATTTAATAATGCAAGTGGCTGTCGCATATTCCGGAAGCAGTGGAATACATTATAGATGGTGGTCTCATACAAATCAATGTAAACCACAAATAAAATGGATTATATTCATAGGTCACAGTTTCCTTTCTAAATCCCAAAACTGCAGCCTGTCTTTATTATTGTTTATTCAGCGTTTTTTTTGGTTGTGTTCCGTAAAATTACAATCCTCGCTTTAAAGTCTCTACACTGATGGTGTTTTCGGCTGAGGCACGTGGCAGCATTCCACTCTTCTGAGTTTGTATAACAAGTTAGGATCCCTTTTAATGATCATAACGAACTCATATCATCATGCCCACTGCATATTTTTGTTCATATTGACAAAACAATATTTATAAGGGTTGTTAAGGATTAACTCTTTCCTCTGTCCACTCATTGAGATAAAATATAGGATTGTATTTCCCTAGGGCTACTGGTAGCTTTGCACATAGGTTTATTTGTTTGCCAATACCCAGGTCTGACCCTACTGTATAGGTAAGTCCCTGACCTCGCTGTGCATTTTGAAGGGCCAATTCTGAGCGGCATCTCCAACAGCAAGAAATCTCACTGATGGTAGTATGCAGACAAGATGCTGGTGCAGACAAAGCTCAAATGGATCAGCTCTTCATAATACACTTAGGTCTGACAGCATATCTCTATACACTATTGAGCAGAAGATATACACTTCAGAATGCTTCTGTCACAACATTAATAAACATGAGTGAAGTCGCTGGAAGCCATGTATGCCCATGCCATCACACTGCCTCCACCGTGATTTACAGATAAATGTATGCTTCGGATCATGAGATGCTCCAACCCTTCTTCCAACTCTTTTTCCTTCCCATCATTCTGATCTTGGTTTCATCTGTCTTGATTGACAGCAACCTGTGAATTTCACACCTCCAATCAACTCCAGACCTTTAACATGCTCACCTGAGAAATAATGAAGAATAGCTCACACCTGTCCATAAAACAGTTTCAATTGTCCAATTACTTTTGGTCTTTTGAAAAAGAGGACATATTAAAGATCTGTAATTACTTAACCATTCTTCCAATTTGGATGTGAATTACCCTCAAATGAAAGCTGCACTTTAAGCCTCTATTTTTGATTTAACTTGAGTTTATAACAAAGCTTGTGTCAATGTCCAAACGTAACTGTATATGATGAAACTCTTTGAATTATTTGCATTCAGTTATAATTTGCGTGTCTGTGATGAATGGATTTTCTTTGCCCTTCAGAAAACAGTTCTTGGTCTTGGCCTTAAAAAAATACTATAATAGATATTCCATTATGTTTCAAAAGCCTGACTCGCCTATTTTTTTTTTACCATGGTGGCTGGTTGTGCTGATAACTTACGCTGACTCACAACACACGGCCTCTGTGCTACATTTGCCTGTTCATTCTTTACTTATTCACAGTCACGCCAACTAAAACCTTTTACTGAATGATGACCATTTCTTCTCTTTTCTTTACCACAAAGCTCCCACTACTTCCCTTTTTCTGTTTCACTTTTCTCTTTTGGTTAACGTAGTCTCCCAGAAGGTCTCCCTTCACCTATTATTAGAGCTGCATGGGTAACAGAAAGATCAGCCATAATTAGCTTGCCAGTCTCCTTTACCAAATATACAGCCTGGTAAATAATTCTGTTTCATTTTGGCCAAAGCACATAAATGTACATTCTGCAGGAAGGTACACATTGTGCTACTAATTGCATATGTGTAATATATCTGAATAAATAAAAAATGAAGGGCGCACACAGCTATCATATGTATAAAAGTGCATATGATAACCAGATTGTCTCTTTGGAAATCTGCTCTATGAAGGTTTGCTCATGGCCCCATTGTCGTTCAAGAAAGTCCTATTAGCATCCAAATGCACATTAACTCTATAGAATGTTCCTGCTACTTGCTCCTCTTTTACCACAACGACAATCCCCATGGTTGCCATGATCACACCTCCTAATTAGTTTGATTGACATGAGTCGTTTATGAACTAGAATAAATGCGGTTTACATAGCTTCCCATTGTGAGAATTCTGAATAGAGTGTTACTACACCTACTGGAGTAGGTGCAAAATTCCACAAAACTATAGGAATCTCCGTATCAGCTACTAGTCTGGAGTAAGCATCTCGGTGTAACTATGGATATTAGTGAATGTTAATTGACCTTTTTTTTTGCTGGCCTGAGGTGCTGTCAAACTTTTAAGGGCAGTGTGGATCGTGGGCCGCTTCAAGAAATTAGAGGATCTCTCCTGTTCTGCCCACTAAGCTGTGAAATCAAGGTCCCATGTATCCACATTGTGATTGTGACGGAAGCCTCCATCACCGGGACCCCTGGAGAGGCCTGACTGCCAGCCTCCTCCCTATTGACTATGAGCCCTGACTTTGTACAGACTTCTGTATCTACCCCCAGCAGTATATCATCCCATCACTGGCTGGGGGGATTATCTCCGGCAGACAGCCTGGATCTGCAACCAGGGAGTGACCACCATTGTTTTAGTTTAATGACAGACGTTCCGCCACTACAGACCCTGGCCAAACGTTGGAGGCAGATTAAGGGGGCAGTTTGTATCCTAATATCTTCTTTTATTTTAATATGTATTTTGCTGGATAGCCATGTGTGTGTTGAAAATAAATCAGTCTTTGTTTTGATTATACCCTACACTGAGTCTCGGCTAGTGACTGGGAAACCGGGGAAAGAGTGTCCCAGGCTAAGTAGTCGGTCCGACTATCCAGCTCCGTTGGAGTCATATAAGCTTTCCATACATCAGAAGTTACAGGTTCTTTGCTGTATAGATCACCTTATATGCTGGCAGGCTATACATTATAGTGAACACTTAACATGTTCATCAGTAGCGATGGGAATGGTGGGGTATTTTTTTATGACATCTTTTTTTTTATTGTACTACCACTTGGCTAGCAGTCGGTCAATCGCTCAGTGAAATAGGCCTTGCGTGTTTCTTTGTGAGGACGTTATTGAGGACAGGTGAGTTGTCAATGGGTACCAGAATGTGATTTACCAAGCAGCACTTCACAGATCCTTTAAACAAAAACTCACCAGGACAGATTCTTTAAGACAAAGCCTGGACATTAACGGGCTCACAATATGTTGTCTTTAATGGGTTGTCCTTAAGGGGGTTTAGGTGGGTAAACACATGAACTGACCGTTAAAACATTGAGATGATTCTTTATATATAACCCACTTTGTGTTACCAACTTGAAATAAGCAAAACTGTTTACATCTGAAAATTCAGTTTTAAGGCATTCTGATTAAATGGAATTAATGCTTTTGGTCAATCCGTACACAGCCAGCAACTAGCAACCTAAATGAAGCTGGATGATGGATACAGTACAGGCGATTCTCTGCACACATGTGTCACGTGGCGGCTGCTTTCCATGGTATGGTTGGTATTTTAGTTATCCTTACTTACAATATATGTATCAGTCTCAGCCAGTGTAAACTGACACAGACCTTGTACTTCTTGTGTTGTGATTTATTGCGCAACACTGTCTTGTGCCTACGGTTAATTCACATTCACCAAACTCCCAACGACCAAAGGCTGCCAGCGTCGGTGTTATAGGAGGTACTGCAAGGCAGCCTTGGAATCCATCACCAACATTTTCAAACTTTAATATTGCAGCCCTGAATCTACAGTTAAAGCACTAGTCTAGACCGGACATACCGCAGCCCACTGTGTAGTTAGGAGCAGGCATTCAGGCTCCCCAGTGGGCTACTGCTCCATGGGCAGGTTGGGGAGATCAGAAACCCCTTGTAACCGGCCCCCAGGCCAGGACTGGACATCTTCAAATTGTGAAGCCAGTGGCTGGATGCGTCCTCACGTATCCAGCCATCAGCTGCACTTTCGTCATCAGGTGGCTGCTGAACAGGGCCGCCAGTCTGGCCCTGCTGGCCCATACCCACTACATAAGATTGTGTGCCAACACAGCCTCCTTAGCAAACTTACTTGCCAATTTGGATCTGGCAGAAGTAAGTGGTTGGGGTAGCTGCCCTGAGTCATCCCCGGGGCTCTAATGACCTCCATGATTTATGTTCTGCAGTTCACCCATATGCTTAGACCATACCTGCCAACAGTCCTGAATTCACCAGTCCCTTTTTTAGGCACCTGTCCTGTCTAATTTGGGTCTGTTTGACCCATAAAAATACTGCGATTGCATCCTGCATTACACTGTGTACAGGCAGCATTGTGTTTTACCTGTGTATGTCTAAGGCACACAGGCTAAACGCTTGTGAATGAGCTCCAAAACTACCCAGTATCTGTCTAGGGTAGCCTAGAGCTCAATGCTGCAGGCCAGGGTCGTGCAGACACTGCAGAGTGAGTGGCCCCACTCCCTTTGTCCCGTGATTCAGTGATATAATATTACGATTTATACGGCAGAGATAGAACCCAGGACATACTTGAAAAAAAAAAGAAATGTTAATGTATCCATCCTGGTAAAATACTTGATAAATAAATCAATATACATTATTATAAATGTACAATTCAAGTCATGTTCTGTAATTGTTTATAAAGTTATTGCAAACGAAAAAAAAGCTATTTCCTCGTGATCCAGTGACGTCACTTCACATGACTTTTCTGTGAGAGGAGCTTCGCCCCTGTGTACAGCAGCGCTCCCGCGATACTCATTGCACCGACTGCAGCGCGAGTCATCCCCTCTCCAGTGACAGTCAGTCCTGTCGGCGAGCGGAACCGACGAACTCGGCGACCATGAAGAAGGTGCAGGCGGGCGGAGAGAGGAGGCTCGGCGAGTGCGGGCGGGCGGCTGTCTTACTCCTTGTGCTCGGTAAGGCGCTGTTATTATCCTGGCGCAGGGTTATAGCGGCCGCTGGGGAGTTTTCATACCGGGGCCTGGGGACGTCTTAAAGGGCGGTATCGGTGCCTGGTCTGAGGGAGGATGCCGTGTGCGTGACAGGCCGGGCAGATGGGAAGGTGACAGCCGAGCGGTATTGGCAGGGACGTCAGGCTGTCAGAGGGGGAGTCTTTGTACTTTATTGGGCCTGAGGGAGAGAATGAAAGGCTAAACACTGCAAATCTCCCACCCTGTAAACCCGTCTATAAGTAAATGTTATGGACTACTTGTAGTTATGCAATGCATAGCCATTGTACAGTGCCATGGAATATGATGGCGCTATGCAATACAATATATAATAGTGTGCATGGCGCGTGACAAGTAATTTAGCCCTGATCTTTCTCCTGCATGGGATTTGTCTGCTTTAATACATCTCTAGCGGTGGGATTTACCTCGCTGTCTGGCTTATAGCCACAGACGCAATGTGACGGTCGGTTTTGATGATTTGCGTCACCCCCCCCAAGGCAAATATGCATCTAATAGAGAGACGTCCCGTGTTACTTTCAGTCAGGATCCGATTATCCTCATAACTGACGTGTGTTATACGCAGATCATCGCACCGGGCTTCTGGCTGTAAGCCAACCAGGAAGTCACGGGCCGCTCGCACAGCAGTTATGTTATAGAGCTTCGGCCTTCGGTGTGTCGCAACCTCTTTGTCTCCTTGGATGTAAACCTACACAGAGTTTTTAAGGTCTGTGAGAGATCCTGGAGCAGCCGCCATGCTTGCGGGACCCTGTGGAGCTGGTGTATCCGTTTGTCTTAGTCTGTCAGGTCTTGTCCTGTCACACCCCATTAATATATGTATTGTAAGAAGCGCTCCGCTGCTATATGAATAAAACATAATAAGATCAGTGACTTGGCCGATTCTGTTTAGTTACTGGCGGCACAGGAGACGTCCATATTACTTTTGATGTGAAGGGAACGGGCTTCTGCAGACAATAAAACCTGCTGCTTGGATAACATCTGACTTGTGGTTTTGTGGCGCTCTTATCTGTAGCGCGCCCGATCGGCTCTGTGTTCTAAGTCGCGGCCCTTCAGACTTCTTCCCCGAGCTGTTAATGTAACACAATATTTGCAGGCGCGGGCCCACGTGACGCTTCATAAACCTGTTTGTTGCATGGGCTGAAGGTTTCGGGTCATGTGACCGCTGCAGGTTGAAACACAATACCGCCTTTGTACCTTTCCCTGTGTAAAGGAAACATTGCACCTAAAGAGGAAAATAAGTTACGCAACGTCTTGCAAAATGATCGTATCATTACGACAATGTTACAGTGCATAGGACTCGCTGCAGTCTGGAGTATAGATAAAGGTCTTTGTTTTCTGCAGTTTGTTACATTTTAACAAAGCGAGGGGGTTATTCTTGAACCCATAGCTGAATAGACCAGGTTCCAAACGGCATATATTGGTTATATGATATTAGTCCAGTGTATTATATTGTTATAGCGAAGAAGCAATGTCCGGCGTGACTTTACAGTGTTTAGTTTGGGAGGGCCTGACATCGGATGCTGCTAAAACATCCCTGGGTTTTAGTATGCGCTCTCTTTAAGGGGTTCTGTTCTAGATTGCCGGCATCAATGAAGAATTGGGAAATATTGTTTTTAAGATCTGCTGAGCATATACAAAACATGTGTACCAAAGTGAGAGCTCATCAAAGGACCCCCTTTCTTCCCCAACTCTCACATTTAGTTAGTACACCAGTACCAGTCCAATGTATAGTTTACTACTGTTTAAAATAAAAACTGCGGTCCTTGTTTTTAAAGAAAAGCTAATTTTGTCCATTAAAATAACATGAAATGGATCAGAAATACAGAGTAGATGTTGTTAATGTTGTAGCTGGATCCAAGTTTAAGTTTAAGGGCTAATTGATCATTAGAAGCCCTTTTGTAATTACACAAATTACACAGCTAGAAATGTCCTTATTTTCCATGAAAACAGCTGAGTGACCCCAAACTTTTGGACGGTAGTGTATATACCACAGGTGCTGCCATCTTCCTGTGCGTGATGATGCTGTCCGTACACTCTATTGTTTCCCATAAGGCAGTGCAGCACACTCGCCTTCTGCAATTTATTTTACGGGTTAGCATGCGAACGCACAAATCAAGCAAGTATACAAATGTAATCGGTGTTGTGAAAGACATAAAGTAGTGTCTGGAAGGAAAAGGATAATGCTTTGTACAAGCTGCTATCCCTGACCAGTTACTGTCTGTGTACGAGCAGCGAGGCATTTAATTATCTGTCATTATTATTATTCAAACTAAATAACATCTGTTAAGATTTAAGAAAATGCACACATTTACACCAGACAGACAATGCTTTCTTCTTACACCTTTAAAAAGACATATTTCCAGTTATATCACAAATCAAACATTCTTGCAAGGGTGTAATACCCAGAAGCTGTGAATGAAGCAAATAGCCACCTTTTTACTTATTTATTTTCCACCTTGTACATAAGCAACACCACGTGCATGCGCAAAATCTTGTTTTAATATAACGTTTACGATTACTATTCTTTGCCGCTTTTTGACTGACGCTCATTCCATCTGTAAACGAATGCATCGTACCTACCAAAGATAGGGTTTAGCAGCAAAGGCTTTCGCACCACCTGGTGTTCATTGTGAGTAACGTACACTCAGAACATGAGACTCGCGAGGAAGCAATTGACCCCAAAGTTGACCACACGCTTGATGATGTTCCTGTTTTTTTTTATCTGACTGTAATTCTGCTGTTTATATTGCAGCTATATATCCAGGTATGTTGAGTGGATAATACAGTATTACTTATTACTATTTTTTTACCGCAAAAATAGACCAGTATTTTAAAAAGTGCAAATAAGAAAAGTAAAGAATGTCCCTGTTTATTCTTGCAGGTTGTTTTCATTCTGCATCCTCTGTTCGGTTTGAAGTGAAAGAAGGAAGTAACACCTGCATAATTGCTGACATTTTGATCAATTTTACAGTGGAATACACTGCTCTCGCTAAACAGGTAACGTATTCTTACAGGTCTTATATACTCTACTTATCCTTTGACTAATTGAAGGCATGCTGGCCTTTTTAACAGGTGTTGAGGGCCTTTTCAACAGGTGATCCCCAACGTTGTCAGTAGGAAAAAGCGTTGTGTTTTTTCCCCTTCCCTAAGCGATGCCTGCTCGTAGCAGAAAGAATTGCACAGTTTCTTCACTGACCACTTAAAGAGATACATCAGACTTTACAATATTGGGTTCTGTCACAGGTGAGGGCTATGGGCCCGGCTGAGAAAGTGGGAAGAACATGGGAGTGAAAGGGTTAATGACACAACAAATTCCTGGTTACATTTTACTTCCCCAGCGACCACCAAATGAACCCTTAAAATCCATCCTGCACCCTTTTGTGAAATGTTCAGGGAGTTCATGCTAGAGAACGACCTCTAGATTGGAAGCTTTTTAAGCGGGCCCCCCCCACTTATGTCCTGTTTACCCATTGTACAGTGCTACGGAATATGATGGTGCTATATAAAATAATAAATGACCTGCAGCAATAAACGTGACACATCGGCAAGACGGTCCATAAAACAATTGGAGAAACACAAGGAATCCCTATGTACCAGTGTATGAGTCCTTTCTAGTCCAGATTGTCTAAATAACCTATGTTTGTTCAAAGAGGCCAGAGAAGAATTACCTGGAAGAATCTGAGGTTTGGCCGTTTATGGTCCACTCAATCACACCTGTCTGCGACACTAGTGCACACTTTACACGTTATATATATATATATATATATATATATATATATATACACACACAACACGTATATATAAAATACATTAGGCTTCCCCTGACATGCTATTTACAGCCCACCTCCGTAATTTAGTCATCATCACATTCCTCAAGTAGCCATTCATGACAGAAACGCATCTCCCTGGGCATGCTGGATAAAACCTGTGCGTTGTAAATAGATATTCACATTGAGCCTTCTAACAATCCATACATGAATTCTCCGTGTTTGATGTTATGTCTGTGGCCCCTGCGTCACCCACAGAGCAGATGCCCTAAATCCAGCTCTGGTGATGTTATCTACTCATTCCATTTACGGCCTAGGACTGGTGTTAACACTTTATGGACTGATTATCACACAATATCATGTATACCCCTGGGTCAAACACTAAAAAAAATACACATACTGGGCTTAACCCTTTCCTTGCCAGATGCCTGGACAGGACATCTTATGCCTTGACATGATGTGTATAGCCAAAGACTCTTGCCTATCAATTAAAATTTGGAGCGTTCTTCAGGACAGTATTCTCAGAGATCCTTTAACATGAATGCATCCTAATGCTTATTGGTTTCGGATGTATTTTAAGTTGTTTGTTCAGTGCAAGAAATGATTGTTTTTGGTATTGTTGCTTTTCTTTTTTTAAGGAAAAAGCTGCGTTTGACCTGCCATCAAATGCAGCAGTGGATCCAAGAAGCACTTGTGGCAAAGAAAACGGCACAGCGCCGGTTTTAGCCATCAGCTTCGGCGGAAATCACTCCCTGAGCATAAATTTCACAAAAACGGCGTCGAGCTATCAAGTTGCAGAAATAGTGTTTGCTTACAACTTGTCAGACAAGAGTATTTTCCCTAATGCTACTGAAAATGGTAAGATGGGATTTGTTTAGAATATTTTTATCAGATGCTTAACTATGCAAACTATTAGGTAGTATGAAAGGCTATTTCAATGTGTTCTTTTCTTTCAGTGACCAAAGAAGTATCCTCAAACAATTCTGCCATATCTGCTGAGATGAACACTTTCTATAGATGTTTTCATCCACACCTCATCACTATGGGATCTGTCAATGCAACCTTTCATGATGTAAAGATTGAAGCTTTTTTAAAGCAAAATAACTATAGTGAAAAGGGTAAGCTTGTGTGCGGCATAGTCCGATGCTTTCACGATTAATTTTCTACATGGTATCCGAGTGGGGATTTCAGGAGGGCCGACATTAACACATTATAGAATGCTTTGGGGTTTTGTGCTCCTTATCATGTTAATACACTGTGTATGTGTATGGCATACATGTTACATGGAGACGTGTCAGAATGTTCCTGGGGTAATGTCTTTCTAGCATTAACATGTGAAATACATGTGTATTTGCAAGACTGTAAAATGTCTCTACTTAATTATTTATTCTTTCTCATAGACACTTTGTGCAGCGAGGATGTTGTCCCTACTTCACCACCTACGACTGCAGCACCGACAAGTGCACCGTTTGTACCAACGCCCCCCGAAGCGGGGGATTACATGGTTAATGGGACATCTGGACCTTGCATACTAGCGAAAATGGGCTTGCAGCTTAACGTCACCTACACTAAAAATGATGACAAGGTGTGCAACTCGCATCTGAAGCAATGTAATCAGACATGGTGTAGTGGGTAGCGATCACTGGTTACTGAACAATGCGTTTCATGTCTTTATAAAAACTAAATACAAGAAGGGTAAACGTAAAGAACATACAAAACCTGTCTTACCCTGTCAAACGTACCATCCCTTGCTACGGGACCCTTCACGCTGTGGCCGTATTGGGCTTGCATTAAGTCTCCCTCCTTCTTATTGGGTTCTGTGAATTGTGAAGCAAGCAGATACTTTTTGTAAAAACAGTAGGCAGCTGCTGAGCGTTTGGGGGAAATGCCAATCAAGCTTTAGACCATTTTTCTGTAGTTTCTCAACACAATTTTTTTCCCGGGCTTGTGTAGTATTTTACAGCAAATATTTCAGCGCATTAAGTAAAACACACTTCTGTTTTTTCTTAGGATGCCCTGTATGTTTTCAATATTGATCGAAAGAATTTTAACGTGAGTGGAAGCTGTGGAAATACTTCAGCAATCATATTATTGTCATCCGATGCTGTGCAGCTCTCCCTTCAGTTTGCATCGGTAAGAAGAACGCCGCGTCTCGTTCATCCTAGTTAGAAACACGTTCAAACATTGTTCAAAGCAATAAAGTAAAATATGTGTGTGCTGCGTACCAATGGGCTCTCTTTGAATGAGAAACTTGAAAACCTACAATTTGTGCCCCTGTCATACAATACTTTGCGTTTATTTGCAAATTAAAATTACAGGCCATCCGAGAATGTTTTTACCTCTGCTATTGTTTAATTTTATTTATATTATCATCATTATAATTTAATACTTGTATTTCATGATTATAAATATAGCTGAGAGTTGTGTATCTTCGGATGTATTTGTTTGGCTAGAATACTAGGAAAATTTTGACAGTAGAAGTGGATAGTGTGATTTACTAGTTTTATTTTAAAATTTGCAGCAAGTTAAATCTGAGTTTTGCTGGTAGTATCCCTTTAAATGTTCATCTCACAGGAGTTCCCATTTTTGTTACAGAATTCCAGTGCCGGTAAATATTACCTTAGCGGTGTAGCAGCGAACACAACCCTGCCAGCAGATTCAAAAGGTATTTTTTTTGAGTTTGCGAGCTCATGCCTTAAATTTGGAAAGTTTCAATCTAATCCTGCTTTCCTGTGTGCAGTTCCCAAGCTCGAAGTGGCAAATAATAGCCTGACGTACTTTCAGACTACAGCCAGTAAGTCCTACAAGTGCAATGCTAAACAAGCTCTTGAAATCACCAGCAAATTCACACTGAACACCTACAACCTTCAAATTCAGCCCTTTGGCGTGAGCGGAAATTCATTTGGACCTGGTAAGCAGCGATCGTTTTATCTTCACCAGCATTAGGTTACTTGTTGTGTAGGGATCATTGTATGTTATGCAGCATTTAAACAGACCCTTTCTAATATTGCAATTGTACTGTAAGCTGGTTTAATCAAGACTCCTCTTTTTCCGTGTACGTACATGCCCTGAAAAAAGGATGTCTAAAATAAGATAAAAAAAACTGAACACTAAATATTCTTTAAAAAAAAGTGTTTTGCTTGGAATGTCTTATTTAACCCAATGTGAATGTCGAGACTAGTAGATAAAATCTGGAATATTATAATATCGTCTCCTTTGTTCCCCAGCTGTGGAGTGCGCTCTGGATGAGAATAGCATGCTGGTGCCGATCGTCGTCGGTGCTGCCCTGGCTGGACTTGTTCTGATTGTACTGATCGCCTATCTCGTCGGAAGGAAGAGAAGTCATGCTGGATATCAAACAATATAATTGATACCCCACCCATTGTAAATTTCCCATTATATCAACAAGAAGATTGCTGTGAACAGGCATTTTTGATTCGGGATACTAATCTGTGTGAGCACAACATCACACAAACCGCTTAATAAGATATTCTGTTATTTTAATGTTACTGCATATGTTGACTATGCACTGAGATCTTTAATTGAAATTATGATGCTCAAATTTTTGTGTTTAAAATGGTTTATCGAAGTAGAAAAAAAAACACGTTTATTGCTCTTAAAGAGGCATTCGTTGATCTCCTGAAGAAGTAGTTTTGTTATGTGCACTGAACTTTTTCTGACAGTGCTTGCTGCTCCGCTTTACCGTTGACGTCTTGGAGAGCGTGAGGAGTTTGTCTCTGGGCATCACAGACAAAAACCTCTTTCCGCTTTACAATACCTTACGAAAGCCGAGCTTTCCGCGGTGCTTTACATCAGCACAATGCTCTCGAGGCCATCCCAATGCGTAAAGAGGTATATCTATCGTCGGCTGTAAAGACTGGCAGAAAAAGAATGGTAAGTGCACATAAAGAACGTGACCATTTAGGATTCAAGATCCTCGCCACCACTCCCCCTGAATAAATGATCCACTAGCGTTCTAAGTGAATGCGATATTTTACAGAGGTGTTGAAAAGCACTGTGCTCATTCAGACATTCATACATAAAGGGAATTTCTTACCTGCAATGAGTAAGCATCACAGCCCGATCTGCATGTCGGAATTACTGACATCGAACTAAATGCACCTGGTTGTAGTGTTTTGGGTTTTTTTTAATACATTTTCTCTCTCGTTTAGATTCCAATGCTTCTACTACTCTAATTCAGTAATAAACGCAATGCCGCTCGTGCAGGGCATTAACAATGCAATAGTGGAGACGTCTTGTTTGCTGTTCCTGATGCTCTGCTTTTTCAGAGCCGTTAATTTTCTAAAACGGGTGGCAGTTCATGAGTTTTGTTTTTGTCCCGTGAAATATTGCATTCTTTCCTTTTATTAATGTTCTAAGTTTGGATGGTATTTTTCTGCACATATGTACAGTATAGATATGTATATGCTGACTGGCTAGCTTTAAGCCTGGTTGGGGTTGGATACTTAAATGTGTTGCATTGCCTTAACAATGCTAATAAATACATGGTTTTCTTTAAAATGGTTATTGATTTTTATTAACATGTCACATCAATCCTCTTCTCCACACAAACGATACATAATTTCACGGAGATGCATTGGGAGGCTTTTAAGACGTGTGTCTGTATTGATTGTAAAGGGACAAGTCTACTAATTTAGTCATGTGGGAGTATTCTGAAATATACATAATTTACTTAAAGCTTAAGCTACAGATCCAAGGCAAAACTAGAGTTGTGTGACTGTTTATACACCGTATGTATCCCACAGGGGCAAAGGAGTACATCAGGAACTGATCAACAGCTAAACTACAACGTATGATCACAAAGGATTGCAGGTCAACAAATGTTATGATGACCCTTTCTATACATTTAGTTAATGCAACAATACCAATATGTACGAGTGGAATGACCTTCGCACAAGACAGGGCAGTAGATACTGGTGATCTTCCTTTTAGCATTAACTACCGTACTGAGGAATTTCACATCTTCTGCAGGAGAACATATTCAACACAGCAGGGCTAGCTTCGTCCCTTTTACTGTTGATGGTATTTATTTTATATAGCGCCATCATACTCCACAGCGCTGTACACCAGGTTCTTGGCAATTGGGAGAGTTCAGTCCTGTATGCAGCTCACAGGGGAAGTGATTTTATGGGAAGCAGGCCATGCAAGTCTACACTTTGTCGAGATCTTTGGCAGCCTTATACCACATGAACTACTTTGGTAGTTTGCTGAGCTTTTCTGATCTACTGCCTCTTATCGTGAGTTGTCTGTCCCTTGTATGGCATAAAATCTCAGCTGGGGCTCAGAAATTAAAATTGCTTTGGACACCCATTCTGTTTTCTTGTTTTGATCAATCCTTCAATATCTTTCAAGTTTGTGGACCTCAGATTGATATTAAGCAGGAACTGCGTTTTAAAGGGCAAGAGCTACGTATATAATGCACAAGAGAGTGCAAACCCACTGGGTTTGGCCCCTCATATAAAGTCTATTTACCTTACATAAGCTAGTGAATAAATGGTAAAGTAAAAAAAAAATAAAATAAGTGTTTGGGGTTTTTTTATGTATTGTGTACAGTGAATATATATTTGATAAATCTGCAGTCTGCCAGGACACGAAATAACATTGGAAATAAATATTTTAATATAGATCTGATTTACAAGTCTTAACAGATTAAATTTACATGCTTCAAGTAAATTTACAAAATCACAAAATATAGTTTCTACTAAAGTACAGTACAAAAAGTATTAAGCACTTAAAGGCAGGTGGGTTGGTCTCGGCTAACAGTCAGTGATATCCTTTCCCCCCTCATGGTCAATCCTACAACATGTTTTGTATCATATCCTTGTAGGGGGTTAATCTGTACAGTCGTAATAATGGAATGTGTCATTCATAATGTCACGAAGATCAGATTTCTTGAATTATTCCTGAGTGAGTAGTGTCGACTTGTGTTTTTCTCGGAGTTTGGTAATAGTAGATCGAGATAGACTTCCAGGTTCAACAAAGATTCTCTGCAATAAAATACACATTGTCAAATATCTTTATATATACACACACATATATACACACACACCGTATTGGCCCGATTGTAGGCCTATAATTGAGGTTTAGCGCAGTCGTGCGCAATTCCTATCACCCAACGCCCAGTACATGCAGTTGCAGCTGCTAGGCAGGTGTTTTTTTTTTCTTTTCCATTTAGCTCTGCTAAATGATCCCCCGCAGCGCTGCAGGGGACCTGGATCCTACTCTCTGGCAGTCGGTGGACGTCTGCATGATGCAGACAACCCCCACTGGTGTCAGCACTTCTGCCGGGGCTTCTATGAAGGAGCGCCGGCATTACATGACCTTCCAGTGCTCCACCACAGAAGCCCCAGCAGAGGTGCCAACAGCAGCGGAGGTTGTCTGAGTGCATAACGCAGTTCGTCGGCTGCCAGAGAGGAGGCTTCCCTGCAGCGCTATATATGGGGGTATTTATAGGGCATAAAGCATATCAGGGGGCATAAAGCATATCTGTGGAGGCAGAGTGGCATATCTGTGGAGGCAGAGTGGCATAGTGGTACGTAAAGCATATCTGGGTGGCATAGTGGCATATCTGGGGAGCAAAGGGGCATTATGAATTAAGGGGGAGCTTAAAATGGCTATTGGTTTTCTGTTTGTATATAACTGCCTAATAGATACAAAAAAACGTTAAAGTTTGGTGGAATGGTAAAACAGGAATACATGTATTAGGGTCTGACCCTAGTAAATTTGGGCAAGTCGGTAAGAATAATTATATTATATCTATATATATTATAATATTATATATATATCATATATATATATATAATATACATATAGATATTCTGCACACACTCATATGCATACACACACCCCAGTGAATATACACTCCAAAGAATCTCTAACAAAAACATGATTGTAAGATTAAATTCTCACCAGAGAGTGGAACTTCATGCTAGGCTAAAATAATATATACACAAGTATATTATGCCGGCCACAGCAGGGGTATTAACCACGCTGTTTATCCAAAAAGAACGTAAAATATTTTGGCGATTCATAGTTTACTGCCAGTGCAAACATAAAAATCAGCACAAAATACATTAAAAGGTAACTGTAAATGTTTATTCTGTTCTATTAATAACACATCTTTACAGTATGCCCCTGCATATATGTGTGTGAATATATAAATATTTTACCTGCATGAAGACGTGGCATTCTGTAACAAATTTCCCTTTAGTAATCGCTTTGAACTTCTCACAAATGTCAGGAAAATTTCTGGCTTCTAAGAGGAATGCTTCGTAATGCTTGATTAGTGTTAAGGCCACACGGAAAATAATCTTTGATCCCTCATAGAATAAGCAGTCCCATATTCGCAACACTGTCTATGGAAAATGTAAAAAAATAAAAATCATTCAATGTGATAGGATCGGCTTCATTTTCATGGTTATACACAGCGCAGGAAAAGTTTCTCTGTTTACTGAAGCAGCCTAAAACCTGTATGTTACTTGCTACACAGATACTACTGTTTGGGAAGGTAAAACAAAATTAATTCAAACAAGATTGTAACCAGTCATTCATGAATTGTATTGAATCAATTTTGAAAGCTTTTTACCCAAGGCATGTTGGTAACGTCATAGTTGTGCAAGAAGACTACATGTGCACTAGGTGGCGCTTGAACACAAGAGTGATGCACGTGGACTCGGCTTCTGACCACTAGCATGAATCACGTCTTTTTTTCCCCTAAAATTGTTCCTTCATCACAGTTACCAATCCCCGCGTGTAAAAAAAAAAATATCAGACCTTGTTGATTTTTTACATACTGGCCAACTGGTCTCACAATAGATGAGCTGCCAGCATACCGACGCTTCACAATTTCACTAGTTTCCATGGTAGCAAGCAGCCATATTATTCAGGATCTGATTTTCATTCTAACTATTTATTTTCATTCATGTTCAAGTGCAAAGCTTTCCTTTTTTTATTGAAGTCTTGCTTGTGCATTTAAACACAGGAGACTTCCACTGTAATGGATGAACATGACTGCAGTCCTACTTCATACAGACTTTTTTAATTCCATTATCTATTCATAATGCGAGTGTGTGGGCACCATTTTTTTTGGCAAACCAAAGCTCCCACATTGCTGGCACTTAAAGTGTCATAATATGTGGCTCCATACAGCTTACATCAAATAAAAATGAAATAGTGGTGTGTTTGTCACTTGGAAAAAAACAGAACAAGCTGAGATCATGGATTCTTCTACATGGAGGAATGAAGATGCTTACTTCTACTGGAAGGATGTCAATAAATAAGCAAATAAACCACCGGGAGACCACCAACGTCCACATCATGCCATTTCTCTCCATCAAATCAGCCACTGCTGGAATCTTCATCTTCACCAGCTCCCCCAGAACCTCTTGGTCGGTTTTCAGACCAATCATTTCTGGGCTGTAGTAATCTGCACAAAAGAAAAACAAATACTACTACTAATAATAATCAATACTACCAACAACACTGCTAATAATACCCAATTCTAATACACTATAATAACAATGGATTTATATATTGCCAACACATTGTGCAGCACTCTACTTGGATTTATTCTAATTTAACACAGCTATTATCAATGAATTACATTAATGGTAATAACCCCTTTATTTTATTAAAATGACTAAATATCTTGATCTAATTGATTATGGGCACCTGCTGAAAAAATGGAAATACCAGTTACGTTATCTAAAGAAGGCCCTGCTTACAAGCTTAATCTGAAACATGGCCAGGCAGACTCTTCAGGGAGGACCATGGGCGTACTTCTGGAGGGTCACCGAATACAATTTGCACAATGCATTCAATGACAGAACACATAGCAATGAACTTTCCCAGATTGATCGTCAGAAAGCACAATATTTATACACTGCACTTCTAAATGTATAAGGGACAACCGACAACCTGATGCCTGCCGAGTCCTGAAAATGCTTGAGGAATTTGATCACTGGAAGTCTACCATCATGTAAAAAGAACGGCATCTTGTATAAGATTTAGAAAGGACTTGTTCCGTGGAGCTTTTTACTTTTTGTATACAATGGCTTCTCTCAGTCACAAGGCAGGTGTTATGAGTGACCTCAAGGGATCTAAGACACATCATATTTATCTCCTAGCCTAGGTAGTATATCCAGCCACACAATCAGATTAGGAGATATTCAGTGAACAGATTCAACCTCTAAACAATGTCTTAGTGATACAAGACCCCCCCCCCCCAACAGAAAACTGCCTACTAAAATTAACTTTTATTATTAAAAAATGGCAGCATGAGGAGGAAAACTGATAAAAAAAAGAGACATACTTGCAGCAGGATGACCACATTAGAGGACATTTAATTCTCACATGTTGGTGGCCAGAAAATATAAAGTGCTGCCTGCAGTGTGTGAGATCTAGCACCAAATAATGGATTTACTCCTGTGTACACCACACATATGACATGTCTGCAACACGGGAAAATGATGTGTGTCATGTAGCAATGACTGCGGTTGCCACCATACATTGGAGAGCTTACAGCACTACATGATAAATTGGGCTATATGGAAAACCTTTGAAACTATACTGTGTAGTAATAATGGTTTTCTGGATCTGCACACAAAATTTGTGATGGGTTACAGGTGCGATCTGTGGGAGAGTTCTGTCAAGTATTACCGGGGAGCAGAGCTTCTACCGGGCTCTAAAGAGCATGCGGCCAAAACGAAAGCTTCCACTTCTCATACTAATACTTGTAATCTACTTATTACAATCTGCAGATCAGTGGTAGCCAGAAATAAAATGCTAATCCTTCAAATTCCTAATTTCGAGTCTCTGACTCAATGCTTGTTAATGACAAGCACCTTGAGGTTAGGAACAGACACTTCAAAGCAGGTTAAATGGTGTTTAAATACCATTGCCACTGAACATATAATACAATACATGGCTTGAACCAGGTTGTAGGCTACAAGCAAAAGCAAAGGAGGCGGTTTGGGAAAAAGAGACGAGTAAAGATAAAGGGGAGCTAATAATACCCCCTAGCGTGGTCTCTGATATGTAACTGGCAGACCTGTCTGGTTTAGATACAGCCACCATCTGGCCACAACATGTACAGTGTGATGGCGTTAGTAAATATTTTCTGGAGACGAAAAGGTCACTGGTCATTGGCTATAGTGATGAGAAATAAGTAATTGTTTGTATGTAACAGATTTCCTATTTCGCTATTCAGAGACTCCGTTTCAGACCGGCAGTTCATAATCTTTGCCCTGCACAGGCTGCTGCCCATCTGAGTTTATGACTTCAAATGGAGCCCAAACCATTGTATGCACTTTAATGTTACATTGTGTCTCTTGCAAATGTATGGGTGGGTACTGCAAAATACTCTCATTTGCAATTGCCCAACACATTTTCCCTGCAAGCGATATATATACTCCCGCCGGTCAGCTCCGTCTCCGTAAACATTGCGAGTGGTGGGAACAGTGCCCTTGTGCACTTCTGTTAGGTGCTTACAAAACCACTGTAAACCTGGCATTATTTTGAAAAATTTAATTTCCTGTAGGCAACAGGCCCGCCTTATTATAAAACTTTATATTTGCAACAAAAAAAAAAAAAGGTGGCGCGCTGTAAAAACAATGTACACACTAAAATAAAATATATTAAGCTCAAACTTCACAATAATCAATAAGGTTAGTCTTATTATGAGGAGCACAATTACTATTTTGGTGTATTTATGACATTTGTAATTGAATTTTTTTTTTCTTGAATCATGGGTGGTATTGTGCCTAAACGACAATAAACAAACCTTGAAATAGAACAGTGCGATAACCAAGCCATTTGTGTGGTGCTACTTTGCCATCAGGATCTTTCACATACAAAGCTGCTCTGATAAAGGCAAGGAAGACCTTGGCAACTTTGGGATTAATACACTAAAGGAAAGATACGGTGGGAGAGTTTAATCCCTTAAGGACCAGGACCATTTTACGGTACATGACCAGAGCAGTTTTTTTTTTTTACTAGGTCTTTCAGCACCTATTTCCCTCTCCTATCATTTAATGAACCCAAATATATATATATTTCTTTTTTTTCTTTTTCAAGACGAGTAGGCCTTTTTTAATTCATATTGATATAAATGGAAAAAAAAACAAGCGCTGCCTTTGTAATCTGGCATAGACTGACCCCACGATCACAGCGAGGTGGGACCAATTTTTTTACCCATGACATACCAGTTAAACCATTAGGCCTCTAGAGGTCATCCTTACCTGGCACGCCATTGGTAACAAAAGGGGTTAAAGGAGTACCCCAGGCCTACTTTCATGTTCAATGCATAGTGAAGTGCATTTTTCGGTTACTGCAGAGGGCACTTTTCTTTTTTGCTGTGAATACATGTGCGTATATGTATTTTAGTTAGAACTTAATTGGTTCTAAAGACTGCAGTCAGAGCTCCGATGCTGGGTTAAAATCAGTGGACAGAGATTATTTTTGGAACCCTGGCTATACCTTATCACAGAAATATTTCCCTGGAAGAAAATACACACATTTAGGAAATCTGAGCTGGTTGTTTTCTGAGGAATTTAGATAACAGTAGTATCTTCAGATGTCTGCCAACACACATTATAAATAACTCCATGTAACAACAAATTATATCCATAGCTGCTGAAAAGATAAATGCTTCTAAGAAGAGCCCTTAACATACCAGGCAAAATGTGTCCAATTAGAGCATCTAACAACCAAAAGGATTTTTCTTCATCTTTTGTAACCAGGATTAGGTATCCCGCAATAAAATTCATACCCTGTAATAAAGAAAATAAAAAGTAGCATTACAATTTCTGTAATTACCGAACATTACTGAACATATAGGCTAGATATATTGGTATAGAGACAGAACTGTAAAGTTTGGGAATCGTTAAAAGAAGCATAAGTCCACCCTTTAAACTTATTTCAAAAGGTTAGTCATTTGTTGTACAAAACTGTTCCTCCGTGAAGAGCAAATCAAGATGGTAGAGTAGGCCGACTCAACAAGCTCTTTGGTGCAGACTTCAAAGACTACAACAAATCTGCAGTACATGTCATTTAAATTTACTACAGATATTCTAGATAAAGAACCGACAAGCTAATATGTTTTATTGAAGCTTGGGGTACATTCCCAATCATCCCCCCTTGTCTCTGCAAAAAGTAAAAATCATATTTTAGTAACACCCAATGCACATGATTTAAGACAAAAAAAAAACACATGAAATGAGACTGTCTATTTACCAGTTTCGGCTTTTTTCTCTTCTTTCTGGCCCTGGTCTTCACGCACTCTCTTATATCACCAAGAGAGACTACAATACTGGGCCAGAAACAAACCTAACTTCTGAACTTCCTTTCCCAATTCAAGTCAGACTAGGGTCAAAGAATCTGAAAGTCGCTATAATGCCTGTATAAAGTGTTATTTTCATTATATTTTACCTTAAAAAGTTATCCCGCTTATCTATATAAAAGGTAGCCAGTTCCCTATGTCCCCATTAAGTCAATGAAAAGCCAAACCATGGTTTTATGCAGACACCTTGGGCCAGTATAGGAGAGCATGCGGTTGAACCACAAGTCATGTTAAAAGAAACCAACAATGACTGAGACTCATCTTTTGTAAAAAATGTCAGCCAGCTTCCTAAATCAGGAGGGGTTAGTAAATCAGCAAGGGAAAGCTGCAAGGCCGCTAAAAGGTAAAGCTGTTGAAGAGCATCCTGTTGCATGCCAGCAGAATCCTTTTTGCACATTTGTGGATTACCGTAATTGTGACATAATATAACAGCAAATGTGATGTGGTTCCTTGGAACAAGGAAACAGAATTAACATAAACCAGGAACAAAAACAGTTACTTTGAATATTACATAGTTTCACCAACATCTAATATTGGCTAATTAAAACAGGCAAACCTACATATATTACAGGTTGAGAATGGCTATTGTAAATGAAATGTATGCAAGTCCTTGAGGAATAGCGGACTTAAGTTTTTTTTCCTAACTAATCTAA
The DNA here is from genome assembly GCA_009364415.1 of Spea multiplicata. Lineage (NCBI taxonomy): Eukaryota > Metazoa > Chordata > Amphibia > Anura > Pelobatidae > Spea > Spea multiplicata. The sequence continues at coordinate 13,327 of VKOC01015674.1, read as the reverse complement.
AATGGCACCAAGTGAAATGGGATCAATTAAGACGGCTAACTTTAGAACACTACAGGAACATTTAATGCTCGAACACAGGCACATCCATGAAATGCGATTTAAGTTACAAAGCTTGAGGTGTCTTGTTTTAACCACTTGTGTGAAGGTGTCTGTGTGGTTGTAATGCTGCAAAGGAACATTAGGTCCTCAATCATCCTCTGGGACCACACTCCAGAAGGGAAATGTAGCCCCTTCCCTACCCCTATGATAAAAACCAAGAGAGGGATGGATCTTTTTGGCCCTTCTCCACAGAGAGAGGAACTACTGAAGTATTCAAAGGGATGTAGGAGCCAAAAAGGCCACAAAACGTAGCTCCGCTGTGGCATGCAGTTTCTGTTCAGTGACTATTTAAACTTGAAAACAAAAAAACATGTGGAGGGAAAGAAAAAAAATGTCGAGGAAGCGTCTGAGTTCAAGGTGCTGTCACCTGCCCAACCCCTTTCTGTGCTATGGTATACTCCAAGTGGTGAGCGTCCAGGTGAATCTAGCCTGGGACCACCATAAGGACACCTCAGGTTTCCCTACGTTCTCAGCCTTAAGGCCAGAGTATCAAAAGCTTTCTCGTTCTCACAGGTAGTCATGTTAGCCATGAGACGCTTACCATCACTTAGAGATACACTTTTAGTGACCCATGTTCAAGGACAACAACATATCCTTGAACATGGCCAATATTAGGGTATAACATCTGAACACATGCCCACAACAACTGGACTGTTTACACAAGTTGGGTAAAAACCCCAGTAGCCAAACACCAAGTGTTTATTTAAAAATTTAAAAATTTCCGACTTCATTGCATATTACGGAAGGCCAATCGCAATGAGTTTCTTGTGCGCGTCAGAAGTTTGTTGGCTAATACACCCAAAGACAGTGCATATACAGTTAATTAGGGACTTAGAAGAAAGGTTAGGACTACTGAGGATTAGAAAGTGAATTTCACTTTCACGCAGCTAGACAATTAGGCAAACATTACGTCATTTTTTTCAAAATGGGAATAGGATAAATGCTTGTCCGTTCACAAGCATGTAGGATTTTTGCCACAGCCGTACAAGAAATATAACCAGACTTTTTGAATGGGATTCAAATTTCAAAGCTTCATTCAGTTTTTCTAACAGGCTCACAAACACTTTACTTGGCCTGTGTTTTAGTGAAGCAGAATTTAAACCCAAACAGCCTGCCAAATTAACAAAATAAATGCAGCCATGGAGACAGAACGCTGCTACAGAAGCATTCACAAGTATTTCATCACCAAGCCAGCACACAACAATGCTTCATCTCATTTCACACAGCATTATGTGTCGCTTACATAGAGAAACGTGAAATATTTATAATCTGCACTGTGGCCGACTGTTATTTCTCAGGATGAGGAGTCAAAGATCTCTATACACAAGTAAAATGTGATGCTTGGAAATCTACTATATCACCATGCAGGCAGGGGCAGATCAGGAGGGGCTAATGCTGCCACCTGCCCTGGTTTGACCAGGACAATACTGGAATAAAGAGGTCCCAGACCTCTATTTCCCAGAAAACACCAGGCTGGTGGAGGTTTCCAAACAGAGGCTGAGGTGGGGGCGTCACCCCGCAGTAGTTGTGCGCTGTGTGTTTTCATTGCATCACATGAAACTGCTGAGTTCCTGACATCACAAGTGGCCCAGTCCAGGTCAGACTCCTACAAGCCTGTTTAGTAAACAAACTCCATGGACTTCCATAAACACAGATCCGTGCCACTACCTGCAGAGTATCTCTTTCCTCGTAGCTGTATCTTCCTGGGTGAGGTTCCTGACACAAAGATTCTGAGCCTTGCATTTTCCACTTACTGAATGCAGCATGTGGCTACAAAATGAGCTTCTTACTGCCTGATCCTGTCACATGACAGGAAATCGAATGCTAACTCTCCCGTCACTGGCCGTACTCCAGAAATTAGGTCTGGTTTTCAGCAAATACCCCATCCCACGCACCTAGTGCCCCCCCCCCCACCACTCTGCTGTGCAGCGACAATACATGAATTGCACTGTAGCAAGCAGGGGCCCCCTTGCCTTCGGTGCTCCTGGGTCAATTGCCCTTTTTGCACCATTTATAATCTGCTTCAGCATACAAGGCAGGCCTATAAACCTTTAAATGTGCCCAATAAACCTTCTTGATTTAGATGGAAGAAAATTGAAATTACAACGAAACTGCAGAAACTTGAAGAGAGCTATGGGGAAAATCAACTGTTCTGCATGTACAGCCATAACGCGGATTGTTTTCATAACTTTTGGAAAATGAATTCTAGAAGCTGTTGCTGGCAAGAATTGCAATATATATATTTCTATTAATGGATGCCTGCTCTGTATGTCTACTCTAAAGTGGGAGACATGGCTCACTCCAACGCAGCCACATGGTTTCCATAGCCTCTGTGCTCCCGCATTTCGTTCAGTATTAATCACCTTGCCATTGACACACCACTTAAATTCACAGTAACAGATTGCGGTTATAAGCCTTACGTTCTTTAATCGTGAACTGGCAAAAAAGCACCTGATGTATTGGTGGGATCCCTTGGTACCTGGGAAAGTGGAAAATTCATTAGGTGGGAACCTTACAGACAGCAGTTGATACAACTTACTATACTGGGTATGCTGACGAATTCAGTTACAGCCGAGCTTGAATACAGTTAAAACATTAAAAAAAAACCCTTGTAGACTCAGTAACGCCTTGAAAACTTCTGATTGCACCAATAACCATGAGACTGAAAACATATTAAAACAGAATTAATAAGTCAAGACTTGCCTTTATTAGGGGTGCTGTAACCTGGCAAGATAATGTAATCACAGCACATAATCAAAACCACAGCTTTATAGCCGCTTAATTAAAAGGCGGATGCAAAGCGCACAAATAATCCATAGGTGTATACCGGTAACTATAATGTTTTGCCATCATAAAACAGCATTACAACAGTGCTACTTCATTTTCACCGTAGAAAATCTTACATGATCTTACGGATCCTTATTGCCCCCCCAAAAAACAACTCTGATCACAGACAGGACTTAAATGATTAGTCCTTAACCTGTAGAACATAAATTCATGGGGTTCATTCTAATGGAGTCCTTTAATTGTATTATATAAGAAGTTACTGTGGATGCTTATATAGCACAGGTATTTTAACCAAGATAACATCACTATGATGGATCATTAATGCAATATAAATTTCACTTGCTCGCATTTCTTAGAAATCATAGAATTTCCTGATTTTACAGATTCAGTCAGTTCTCGTATAACGCGATATATGTGTGCTTCTACAAACCGCAGAACAATGCAAAATCTTGGAATAAAAACTTATGAGGGCTTAAGAGAGAAATTAGACAGGGGCACAACACGTATAAAACCTTGTCCGTGGCACGTAAAAGAAACAACAGCCACCAAAATTAACCAATTTTAAGTTTTACCAATTTGGTCGAGAAATAAAGAAATATGACACTTGAAAAGCGAAAAGACCTGAAGTTTGCCTGTGGATGTGGGTGTTGGATTGCAAGGTATTGGGAAGTGTTTAAAGGAGGGTTATCTGAAATTGGACAGAAAGTTGTAACTCCAGATGCTAACTGGTGTGGCCCACTGTAAATTAAATGCAGAAGTGGCCTTCATGGTTCCAAATTTGTCCAGATGCCACAAACAACTACTCTACTACATACAGCATTCTAGTTTTCTTCAAGCCATTGTAACTGCCATTTCAATAACACTTAAAACACTTGATAAATGACTAAGCCGTAGCGTAGCCTTCTGGTTTCCGTTGTCATCTTCAGCCACTACTTGGCCATATACAAGCTGTTGCAAGTCTTCTGTGGTCAGATCAGAGAGAGATCGGTTGCATTTTCTACCTCATCAAATGCAACCTGTTTCGCTAGAACAACGCAGCTTGCCTGGATTCTATAACAGTTTCTGCATTCTCACCTTCAGTAACAGCAACTAACATCTTACATGTTTACCTTAAATGCTGCTATCACACCCTGATCATGAGGCTGTATCAGAGAGGTGGGTTTTTGACCCAAAAATAGCATGTTTTCTTCAAAACCTTTTATTATTCCGAGCTTCTCCTAAATACTTAAAGCTTTCTTTTTGCAGGCCCTGATTGGCACGGTGCACTATGGTAGCTGTTTGAGGCGAGTACATGCATGTGCTTTGTTTATTCCTATACAGAGTGATTCAGTTGGTAGCTGTTTTAGGCGAGCATATGCGTGCATCTCGTGTATTCCTACTCAGATTGGTGCAGTTGGCAGATGTGCGAGGTAAGTGTGTGTTTGGTGGAGTTTTCTGCGTACCCCTACAGTTTCACTTGGACGAGATCACGCATTAAGCAGACCGGAAATTTGCGCTATGCTCAGATTGTTACTATATAGAAATATATCCATATCTATACATATATATCTACCACTTTGGAATAAATTGTGTTTTCAAAACACATGTTATACCAGATAAACAGACTATATTATGGAATTTACAGTAGTAACAGTTTAGAAAATGATAGTATGAGAAACAGATTACCTGACAGTACCCCACGCTTTTATTGTGATGCCCATAAGCCACCAAGACATTGTACAAGTTGGTCTGTAAACATGGATTTGCAGTTTTATGAAACTGCACATTATCGGGAAATGTTCTGTTTAGATCTGAAGAGGAAATAAAACATGAAGAGCCACATCAGTTACTATGGAGCATGCCACGGACTACAGCAGGTGAAAAATACAAGATACATAAGCAGCTACCTCACGATGAACACCCACCACAAAGGTAAAGGATAGGATTTACCTGGCAATTTGTATCGTATTTGTATGATAACCTACTCTGTAGCCTGGAGCATCACATCCACTTTAACTCCCATGGTTGCCGTGGACATTTTTTAAAAAAAACATTGAAATGAGGATTTTTTTAGTGGCTTTTCCATAACCCTCTACTCCAAACTGTATAGTCAAACAGAAATCTGAGATATTACCGGTACGAACAGCATCCTCAAGTTTTAGATTCCTTTTTCCCTCATCCAGTACACTTTGATAGTATCCAGGATTTTGATCCATTTGAGCCTGGGCCCCACTAATGATCATCCATACATTGCAGCGATGTTCGCTAGGAATGCCTTTCCTAATATACCGCTTAACTGGAGAAAAGAGGGAGAAAAAGCAAGGCAACAATTAAATTAAATCAATCTTAGATGAACCATGCATAAAAAAATAAATCCAAGAAATGATTAGATGCTTTTTCAGGGAAGATAAATACATACAGGGGTTAATTACGGAGATACAATTTAAGCATGGGCTACACATTTGTTTTAAGCATTTCAATCCACATATTTGTATATATCCAAGAATACATTTAATACCTTTAATGCTCTTTTCTACAGCTGTGGATTTCTGCAAGAGCTTGGACCACTTTATAGCCCTCCTGGTAAGAATTGTAAGGTATCTGGAATTGAAGTCTTCATAAAACACATAATCAAATTCATCAGGTCTTTGAAAACCATAGGGATCAATTCTAGGAATAAAAAAAAAAATGTTGTTAACATTAAGAAGGACTGAATTCAGTCCAACTAAGAAAACACCAGTGTGCATTACCTGTATAGTTGTTTTGACTAAGTGCATCTTACAAGCTTCTATAGGAGCAGAGCTTGAACTATTATTATTTGATAAGTTGTATCAAAGTCAAGGAACTTGACCACAGACAAACTACTATATTATTCCATCATTATTTTTGAATAACAGGCCTGGGTCTACTAGCATACAATCTATGCATTGCCTGTGAAAGGGATGTCCCAATTTTAAGCTACAAGAGTTGCGAGCAGGGCTCTCTCCACCTAATGAATCGGTTTTTCAGTCTGTCAATTCTCGTCATCGTACCCCTTGAATATATCTATTGTATTAAGCACTGCGTAAATTGTTGGCACTATATAAATAAAAGATGATAATATTAACCAAAAATGAAAGTGTCTATAAAGCTACCTGTGATGGGCTAACTGAAAATGATCGTCTAATGTATTCTATTATTTTATGCTGGGTTCCACTGTCACATTAGTTGAACTCCTGTAAGTCCCCAAAGACCAAATGCATCTGTATTAATAATCAGCTGAGAACGACTCGGATGATTTTGATCTGACCTTTGTCGAGGGAGTGTTAAGTATGCAGTGTTTCATGAACAGGAAGATTTAGATGCTTTGGCAAGCGGTTTGACAACATATAACACTTGCAGGTTCTTTTTTTATTGCTTCCTTGACAGCAAATGGCTTTATTGTTTCCTAAATGGACACTATAAGTAAGATGTACGGTGGCAGGTAACAGATCGTGCAAAAAGATTAAAACGAACACATACCAGATCACTAGAACAGACCTATCATTAACAAGAGTACAAAACACCTCCATTGTCACACAATCCAGAGACAAGTCACCACTGAAACTTAAACCTCTGGTGGCCTTGCATTTGCCTTATTGGAATACATGAATCTTCTATGAGCAACTTGACTATCATCAGCATTCTACCAAAGCTACCAAGATGTTTAGTGTTTCTTCAACCATGAAGTTATAGCAAATTTGCTCAACCGGTAAACATAGTTACAAAGTCTATTTGGATACCTGAAAAATAATTTACTCGGTCACCAAAGCGTTCCACAGTTAGCACGCACCTATTGTAAAGGCAAAGAGTTATTACCGATCCAGAACAACCACGTCAGCCTTGGGTCCTACTGACGGATTTGACTGCTATTCCCATCACAAAGCACACTAATTGATAAGGATGTGATGTGCAGGAGGTACTCAAGCAGTAAGGGAAAAAGTGAAGTCAGATTTATGTCAACATGAAAGGTCACGCCATACCCCAAGCAAACACGTGATATTCAATGAGGGAGAAGAGAACAAATACAAGACATCTCATGTATTTTCTAGACCTGTAACTCTCCATTTTTAAATGAAACTTGACAAATCTGTGCATATGTCCAGAAAGGAAGAGGGACCTCCAAAGAACAAACTAAAATGAGCAAGAAACCTGTTTCTTCATAAGTGTCCATTGAATTTTAGAAGATGTCAGCATATGACAATGCAATGGTATAAGCATAGCAAGCGATAATATTACAGCGAAAACAAACAAAACTGCAATACAAGCTACGAAGAACCTGTGGGATTTTATGACATATTCAGCTAATTCACAATGCATCAGATCGGACAGAGAAAGAGCCAACTGTATGTTTAGCCGTCAACACAGACATGGCTTTATTGATCTTTCCTTAGATCTGCATTTGTAGAACAGGTGCAACAGAAGGGATGGCCACGAGAGCAAGGGCAGGGCTGGCCCCTCCTCGGTAATAGTAAAACCAGGAAACAGTCTGCACCCTGTGTATGGTTTCTATCAATTTCCATTCAACAGTAGAAAAGTCCCTAATTCATGATGACACCCAACACTTGGCAGGTAGTAGCAACTATTTTTAGCAAAGACATTCCAGTATTTGTTAACGCTTATTAAATACTATATTATAAAATCAGGCACAGAATCAAATGGTAAAAATAGAACAAAAGTTTTTTAAGAACTGTATTTAGAGCGAATCTTATGAGGGCCAGTGATGACATCATCGTCCAGTAACAGCTTCCCAGCGACTGCTGCTGGCGTGGCAGTCACTCGCTTACCTGGGGAGTCTGTCTTTCGGTGCCTCATTCTCCTGTGCCATTGGAACAAAGGTACTCTATGCGATTTAGCGTGCGCAGACACCAGCTCGCTGGAGGGCAAATCAAACAACAACAATAGCCGTGCTTTAACACTAAGTGTAGATTTTGCATAAAGTTAATAACACAATCACCGTGATTTTTTTTTTTCTAATTAGATATTTATGTAGCGTCTATAAAATATTTTAGAAAAAATTACAATGGCGTGATTGATCAATACAAACATCTAATAATAAGAATGTTATATTACAAAGTTATATTAATTGCACAGGATATATCAAACTATATAGATATAAAAATAAATGTATCTCATATATATATATATTGTTACGGTCAAACAAAAACATTAACTTAACCCTTTACAGCACTACATGACTGAAGTCAGTGAGGGCTTCAGATGAATAGTACATTGTATTGTGTGCATGATGTGTGTTAGAAGTGTCATTAGCGATATGTAATCAATTAATAAGATGATAGTCAGCGTTGTAATGCCGTGGGATGTCTCCAGTGATGGTGTTTCTCACACAGGCTTCCTTATTGTGGGACCCGGGAGTTTCTAGAACTTGTGGTATTTGCCTCAGGTTGTATATTAATACCCCGGCTGTCCTAGATTAGTGACCGGCTCTCCGGAAGCTGCTCCCTGCACCTGTCCTCCATACACTACCCTCAGCCGGCAGCCTCCATGGCAGGCGGAAAGGTCCTGTAACTTTAAAGTGCCTGCCCGCAGTAAGGAGCCAGCACATGAAATGGCTAGGCGGAAAGAAGGAAGAAAAGGAAGAAAGAAAGAAAGCTAAAAGATGGCTCACCTGCCGCGGTTCACGAAACACAGGCTACAGAGTTCACCTCGCTGCCCATTTCCCTCCCGGGCTCTGCATTACAATCCAAGTCCACGGCTCAGTGACGAAGTGTCAATCACTGAGCGCGGGGAGGGGCTACTGGGCGTCTTGTGGTTTTTTTATTGCTTGTCTTCTGGTTCGGCTCGTTACTGGACCAGGTTCCATGGGCGTGGATTGGTTAGAGGAGTGGGTGTGGCGAACGCTCAGGATCAGGGAGGTTTGGTCTGTTCTGTGACCTGTAGGTGTGTGAGGCTGCGGTGTGCTTGTAAACTTTTGCCGGTGAATGGCCATCATGTTGAGAGATTTGGCCTTGCAGAGGCAGGTTGTATGTCCTAGTGCATCATGCCTGCTCGGACTCCAAGCATGATGATAACTAGTCTGTGATAAGATTGATTCTGTTAAATCGGTTGATCGTGTTGGTGATCTTCTGTTCTGTCGAATGTGGTGTCCCCCCCCCTCTCCAAATACATGGTGGATTATGCAGAAATCCCCCTAATGCATTTGCCCATCCCCCAGCTATAAGATGTGTCTGGCAAACACATCTCCGTGCGCATGATATACTTAACAACCAGTCATGTCCTTTACAGGCTCGCTGAACACTGCTGGCAGGTGTCGACCGCCAGGCACATGTGCAGAATGCACCCTCATTGATTTGAATGCAAGCACATACCTTCCACTGATTGGCTGCTTCAAGAAGCCAATCAAAGGCAAGAGTTTTTCGACCATGTTGGAAGAAAGCACACATTTCTTTACTAAGCATTCTTCTTTAGTGGGGCCAGGGGCGTAACTAGACGCCTCAGGGCCCGGGTGCGAGAATCTGTTAAGGGCCCCCCACCCCCTCACCCCACCAAAAAAAACATGATTTTTACCCAACAATTTTTTTTTCAACAAATTACATATCGAATAATATCTGTAAATTTTTTCAACTTACTTTATCTTCAACAATGCAGCATTCAGGACAGGTAAAAGGTGACACGTAACAGCCATTGATGGTGTGGTTCTGCAAATATAAAGGACAACCATTAATCAACCTGTTTTATACATTTAGTGAAGTTATTGTCAATGATGTGTATTTCTATAAGAAAACCAAGAGAAATTCATGGCAATTATGGCAATGTTAGACAGTAGAGTGACTTCCTTTTGGATTTCAACTTATTTAACCCTCTTCACTTCCAAATGACTAATTTACCTATGAAAGTATGCTATTTATTTTGATCCCATAAACTCTTTTTATGCTCTTAAAGTTATATTATACTAAAATTCCTCTAAATAGCTGTGTGAAAAGGATATGGAAGGCAGATACTCACTTCCTCTGCATAAAGGCATTTGAAATTAGATTAAATCAATTTAGAAAATATAAATAATGTACATATATATACACACACACACACACAAATACTTACTCAAATTTTCAAATTTCCTCAAATGCGGCAAAGAAACTTCAAAAAAGGGTTCACAACAGGGTCAACAACGGTAACTTCAACTTAACTACTTAAACATTTAACTTTCTTTGATGGAAAACCTGTAAAAACACAAAATGTTGACATACTTTAATAAAACAACTACTGAATAAAAAGAACCATGCATTCAACTCAACTGGTTAGTTCAACTTGGAACCAAGCATGCAAGGTTCAACCAAAAAACCTGTTAGTAGAACGTGTAACTAAAACCGTAACTTGTAACGCAAGCGATTTAACTTCACACTTACTACTCTCTCATTAAAATTTACGACGCCTTGCTTTCGCGTCTGCAAAGTCGTCAACAATGCTGTCAATGTTCAGTCTTCTAGCTCTCTCATTTTCAATGCTTAACGTTGCAAGTCCCGAAAGTCTTTGCTGAGACATTGTGCTTCTCAAATAACTTTTAATTAGTTTTAGCTTTGAAAATGACCTTTCAGCAGTTGCCACTGTTACTGGGAGGGTGAGGAACAGCAGCAAAGCTATGCAAACATCTGGGAGAGTAGAAGATAATGCACTGTTTTCAACAAGCAGGAGGTGAGCAAGGCCCTTCACAGTGGAACAACTGTGAATCTCTTCCTGAAGTGCCGAACGGAAGGAGAGGAGTTGCCTAGGAAAATCTGGTGAAATATCCTCACTGTAGAACTCATGCAGTTTTGTTGCTGCTATTATCAAATTGTCATCAGATTCAGAAGCAAGAATGATGGGCTGAACTATCTGAAATCTGTTAAGGACTGCATTCATGCCAGTAAATCTGTTTGAGAGCTGGCTTAAGATTGTGTCCAAACACCTATAAAAAACAGTTGTTTTAAAGTGTTCTTCTGGGTCAGTTAGTCTTTCATCCATGCAAAGCTCATCGAAGTGGCGCTTTACTTTTTTAATTCTCTTATTTTTAAACTTCTTTTCAATTCCCCACTTTTCTGCAAGTGTTATTGCAGCTGCTTTTGTGTCTTCAAAATTATTCCTATAGTTGGAAAGGGCTGTAACAGCATTCTGAATGAGCTGCACTGCACCAGACAATTCCATGTCTGTCGATTGCAAGACTTTTGAAATACTATTGACATGGTTCAAGATTTTTGTTTGCAGGACAATCAGAAACACAAACTGGAAAGATTCAATCTTTTTCTTTATACTTGCAGCATAATCTCTCTCTTTTGGTTTTGAAGAGACAAGGATAATTTTTGATAATGCCTGCATGATGTCTAGAAAACGGAAACGCAACGCAAGCAGGGAATCATGTCTAGAAGACCAGCGTGTAGGACAAAGACTTTTTAGTGTGACGGAGGACTCAGCAGTGAATGATGACAGAACGTTCCATCTTCGTATACTCTCCCGAAAGAAGATATATACGCTCTGCACGATGTCAAAGAATGAGGAAACTTCTTCTATGTCAGCAACAGCATCCTGAATAACTAAATTAAGGTTGTGTGCTGCACAGTGAACATACAGGGCATTTTTTTCTTTCTGTGCAATACGAGCCTGAACCCCAGAATATACACCACTCATGGTTGCAGCACCGTCATATCCCTGACCACGACACTTTGATATGTCAAGGCCCTTCTTTTCTATGCAGGCAACAATATCACTTTCTATGCCTGCTGCCGTCTGATCTCCAATGGCATGAAACCCTAAGAAAGCCTCCTTTACTGTAATGCTAGAAGCTCTCATATTCCTATCCCTTTCCACAGAAACATAACGAAATATCTGACTCATTTGATCAGTTTTAGATATATCCTGTGTTGTATCCATTATTATGGAAAAAAATTGTGCTTGTTTGATTTCAGTAACAATTTCTTGATGCACTTTGCTTGACAGAATTTCTATGACTTCATTTTGAATTTTAGGACTTAAGTATTTTACAGTACCTTGAGACTGGGGTAACTGGAGAAGTTCCTTTAAAACTGGGTCATACTCTGCAAGCAGTTCTATAATGGTCAGAAAGTTGCCATTGTTCACCTCCCCCAAACGCTCTCTGTGACCACGGAAGGCCAGATTAGCCATTGCCATTGTTAAAGTCACATTAACAATTCTACTTAAAACTTGCCTCCAAAAGTTTTTTTCCTGTCTTATCTGGTTTTCATTTTCCTCATCTACAGTTTTATGCCGCCTCCACTGGTCATATACTAGACAAGCTTCAATATGAGTTTGTGAATACTCATGCTTCTGAATTTTAGCAGACAGCCTCTGCCACTTCTGGATCCCTTTCGCCCATGCAGGTTCAAACCCCACCTTTTTACGGTCTGCAAATAACCAGCATGGTTCACAATAAACAGCATTAAGTTTTGGAGAGTAACACAGCCACATTACAGAAAGTTTAAGCCCTGTCTTTGTCACCCGCTCATAATAGTGCTCAGAAAAGCACCTTTTCATGGAATCGTTATCCCGTGGGAAAGGTCCTGGAGGTCTGCATGGGCCATGAGCCAATATAAACCTTTTAACATTCACATCTGTTATCGTGACTGGGTAATGCCCCCGATCAGTCACATATTTCTCACCAACAATACAACTCTCTATACCACCACTTGAAGCTGCTCTATTGCTCTCCAAATCTGAATCAATGTCTTTATTGGTGGTGATGCCTACTGGTTGGTCTTGCATTGTGCTACAGCCTTCACCTGGATTGTCGTCTTCCACCAGTGGAGATTCAGTAGAGTGAGTGTCCTCACTGACTCCTGTCTCACTGACGACATTTGGACTTTCCTCCTGCACAGATGGTTCACTTTGCTCACTACTAGCTATAGCACTCTCAGACACAGTTTTTGGGATGGGAAAGAAGTGGCTTATTTTTGTTAGTTTCTGAATTTTCATTTGCTCCTCTTTTGCCTTTTTACGTTTCTGAGCACCACTTTTGGATGACATGATTGCTGAAAAATAGGTTTTATCTGTAAATAAAGTATATGACAGATAATAGTACACAAGCCCTTCAGGCAAGGAACTCTATGCCCAGATTATAGGTTGAGTTGGACAGATATACATTTTACAGTGCAGCAGGGTGAAATAAGAAAAAAAAAACAACTTCACCTGCATGATTGCTGCGTTAACCAATCATAAGCAGAGATGGACATCTGACCCAAGAGTGACTCACCTCTGTTTGTAGACTGGGATTGGGGACAGAGGTGACATTGGGAGGGGCTGATTGGGGACAGAAGTGACACTGGGTGGCTGGAGGCAGGGCCAGACAGGGAATAAAAAGCAGCCCTGACAATATCTGAGCCACAATTTGTACTATCCAAATAGCTATAAATCATTCTTTTTAAAACTATATTAAATTGTTCATTTACAATAACAGAATACCACATTACAATCCCAGGAAACAAAAGTGTTAAAA
>VKOC01015672.1:0-11965 GCA_009364415.1 Spea multiplicata | reverse complement strand
GTCCCGTCACAAGGAGGCATCCCTTAATGGCTATCCATGCCATGCCATGCCATGTCTTTGCTTCTATTGGTCAGTCTGCTGAATGCCACATCAGTCCAAACTATCTCGGCCATGACATCGGGGAGCCCTGGAATCTGCTCCATTTTGTTCTTGGCTCTGATGAGTTTGTAGATCACACTGGGTGACCACAAGTCTAGTTCAACTGCGAGCTGGTGTTCCTTCACAAACCTTTAAACATCCTGGTAAAGCCAGCGTGTGTGCCAGTTGTAGAGGATGGGGCTGTCCCACTTGTCCCATTTCGGGCTCCTTCCAAGAGGTAGCAGGAAGTGTCTTTCAAGGTCCTACACACGCACAGTTGCCCACAAAGGATGCTCTCAAGAAGGTTGGTATATCAGGCACTCCGTTTGCCAGCTTTGTAAGGGGTCTTGTACATGACTGAACGCTTTGTCCATTTTGGAGCTCCAGATGAAGACGAAAACTGTCCTGGTGATGGCTTGACTGACTGTGGCCAAGGGTAGCATGCCTGATCCATATACTGGCGCACGAGAAGAATCTCGTTGCCCAGGACCAAAACTTCCTACTCGATCGCAAGGTTCCTGAGGCTCCGTAGTGCAGTTCTCTGCTTGACTTTGTTCAGTCTGCCTTCCCAGCTTTTCAGGGCCGCACCATCTCCGCCTAACCAGACCCCTGGAGTCTTGATGACGCCTGTAGCGATGGTGAAATGCAGCGGGTCGGAAGAGAGGTCCCAATGTCCAAAGAGCATGCTTTCTGACTTCCCTTAGCTGACCTTTGCGTCTAAAGCTTTGCCAAAGTCCTCACGCATCTGGCCGAGTGCTCTCACCTACTGATGATCTGTGCAGAAGACAGTGACATCATCCATGTAGAGTAAGGTCTTTATCTCTCTGCCCGCTTTCTTCCTCCTGGCATGGTGATCCATCTTATCTCAGGGTTCTTTCTGATGCAGTCCAGAAACAGCTCGTTGCAACAGACAAAAATGACAGGTGAAAGAGGAGAGCCTTGTCTGACCCCAGAACAAACTGGGAGTGGGTGAGAGCGTTTGCTTTCGTTTTCCAGGGTTCCAAACCAAACCTGTGCTAAAAGACATTGTCAAAAGAGACGGAGTGAAGTTTCCTCCTCTAGGCCGGGACACTGGAGATATTCTGCTGCCGGCTGTCGGTTATCCTGACGGCTGCTCCGTACAGAACAAAAAGAGAAGCAAGCCGAAATAACAGAAAAAAGTGCCCAAGCCCAAATTCCTCGAATAATCAGGTGCAGAGCCCCCTCCACGAGCCCTGAAACAAAACGGTGACAGGAAGCACCAAGTTTCCTCGGCATGGTCAAGAAAATTTTCCACTGCCATCTATTGGTTAAATTGATGGTGGCACCATACGTCCTCAGATGAATCGAGCAACATATCCCAGTACCGTGCGCATGGAAAACCTGGAATTCTATCATTGTACCAAATAATCAGGGGAAAGCGCGAACGCAGTCCCCCACTACCACAAATTATGCAGTCGAGTTTCCCGCATTTGGGGAAATCGCAGGGGTCAGCACAGCCGGAGTGCAATGGATGAGCCTCGCCCTGGGAGAACTGCCTTCATGATCACAGTGTCTCCCCTGCCAGGTAAGTATGAGTTGTTATGGTAAAAGGAGGGGGCGCTGCTTGGAACCCTTTCGCTAAACTTAAGGGGATTTTTTTTTCTCCAGGACTCCATTGTGCTAAGAAAAGCTGTTTTGGACAAACTACCGGCACCTAGAGGATTCCTTATTATTTATCATCGGAAAAAAAGCTCCTGTGTTCAGCCGTGGACTCAAAATGAGGAATCCCAGAGTGCATTGCAACCGGTACATTTGCATACTATAGCGCTGCCCATCACCGACACAGCGCCTTGAGGTGATTCCTACGGAAGCCCCGCCCACTCAGCCCAGCCCTTCCTGGCGTATAAGGGCCTATTGAGGTTAGAGAGCTCCTTTTTAGCTATTCCTTTGAGCAAAGAGAAAGCGGTCAATCTTCTCTCTGGTTTCGTAGCAAGGGTACTGCCACCCAAAATACGTTGCTGCTTAAACGTTTGAAGACGGTTTAGAACGTCGTAGCTCCGGGAGAAGTCTGCACACATCCATGCTCTCTGCTACCCGACGGTTCCCAGTGCAGGAGATTCCTTTGCAGCCAATGAATTGATCCGGGGACCAATCGTTCACCCCCTTGGGAGCCTCCCATGGTCATGCGTAAACCTGAGACTTCCTACAAGAATTAAGCCGTGTCTTTTTTGATAGGCCAATAATGTATTTGACAAATAAACAGACAAAGGTTCATCACTTCAAGTTGTGAGGTGTTTTCATGCCCACACACAAACAGTGGCAACGTTTCGACGCCTAGAGGTATTTATCTGAACCTGCACAGCCCCCCTAGCGTGCATGAATATCCTTAGGAGGAGTGTAACGGAGCTGGCTAGTCCGACCGACTGCCTCCGCTTCCTTGTGCTCCCTTAGCCTGGGACAACACACTTTCCCCGGTTCCCCAGTCACTCGCCGAGACTCAGTGTAGGGAAAACCAAACGAAGACTGATTTATTTTAGACACACAGAGCTGGATATATCCAGCAAAACACACATTTACATAAAACAAGATATTGGGACACAAACCGCCCCTTAATCTGCCTCCAAGAGACAACAGGGGCAGTAACGGGATTAACAACACAATAGGTGGGGGAGACTGATTTATATAACATTACTAAAAGAATGGCGGTCACTCCCTGGTGGCAGATCCTGGCTGTCTGCTGGAGATAATCCCCTCAGCCTGTGATGAGAAGATACTGCTGGGGGTAGCCACAGAAGTCTCTACAAACCCAGGGTCCATAGTCAATAGGGAGGAGGCTGGCAGTCAGGCTTCTCCAGTGGCCCCAGTGATGGAGGCTTCCGTCACAATTCTTCCCCCTTCGAATTGGACTGACATAGGATGAGACCCCAAACGGGTTGACTCCGTAGTCAGTCAGTTTATTTGACCCATCAATGCCCTCCCAAAATTGGTGCTCCTGCTGCTGGGAAGATGGGCCGGCTGCGCCATCTCCCGGGTACCGCTGGGGAGTGATGCCTCCTGCATCCCCTCCCTGGCGCTTCTGCTGGGGAGGTAGGTTGGCTGCTGGATCTCCCTGAATTCCGGCAGCTTTGGTAGGTGCTGGGCAGAGGACAGCGATGTTCTGCCCAGTTGCCAGCACTTCAGCTGGGGTTAGGGAATCTTGTGGGTCGACCTGCCGCTGGAGAGGGAGGACCGGTTCCTCTGCTCCCGGGCTGGTGAGCTGCCGCTGGGAAGATGGACCGGCTGTCACATCTCTCGGTTCCTCCCACTGCCGCTGGGGAGGAAAAACAAGTTCCTCCGCTCCCGGAAATGTGAGCTGCCGCTGGGGAGATGGGCCGGCTGCCGCATCTCCCTGGATCCCTGTAGTCATTGCAGGTGTGGGGCAGAAGCAAGCAGCGCTCTGCCCTGTTGCCAGCTCTTCAGCTGGGACTAAGAGATCTGGGCAGACTGCCCCGCATTCTGAGGCCCCCGGTGTGGAGACCGCAGTGTTATCCACCCCTCTTGAGTTAACATCCTCAGACAATAAATCACATGAATCCCCAGTCTCTGGATCCGGATGTGGTGTAAAGTCGCACAGCTCCAGTATCGGATCTGGATTAGCTGCCCAGTATCCCTGTGGCTCAGGGGTGGAGACCGCAGTCCCATCCACCCCGCCTGGGTTAACATCCTCAGCCGACCACTCAATCACATCCACAAAATCCACACAATCCCTGGACACTGGGGCATCCTGTTGAACGTGTTCGAACAGTTTTTTATACGCCTTCTCCAGTTCCCACTCCTG
Source organism: Spea multiplicata (assembly GCA_009364415.1). Lineage (NCBI taxonomy): Eukaryota > Metazoa > Chordata > Amphibia > Anura > Pelobatidae > Spea > Spea multiplicata. Next base: position 8,109 of record VKOC01015672.1, on the reverse strand, counting down.
CGTAATTAAAAAGTCTAAATCACCTCTGAGTCCCAGTGCATCTGGGAGGTCCCACTCCCTGAAATCCCGGATGTCCTCGATCCGCCACTCCGCTGTACTGCCGAAGTCCGGATCCTCCTGCAGACTATCCCATAATAATCCAGGGCCACCGCAGTCATAGTCCTCTGGAGAACAATCTTTCGCAGTTCCCCAATATGCTTGTTCTGAATACCACTGCAGATCCCTAGTAGTGATCTTCCAGCTCTACCTCCTGCTGGACCAGCTTGTCCAATTCGGATACCCTTTCCTCCTGGGGTTGCTCTCCCAGGAATGGCATCCGTAGTTCCCGCTGGTCTCTAATCTTTTGTTCGGAGCTTGGAAGACACTGACCCCGGCGTATAACAGCCCTCTGCCATACTGACCGTCGAACCACTTGCCTCAGGTTCTGGTATTGTTCTGTAGGCAGGGCAGTGGTGTAGCAGGAGAGGATGACCCGCAGCAGCCCCTGGAATTCTGATACCACATCCATGTCCTCGTGAAGGCGACCGAAGTCTGCCGTCCTGTCGGTCAATCCCGGGAGAAAGTAAATGTCCCTCAGACTAAGACGAAATCCCGCCGCTTGCCACCAATGTAACGGAGCTGGCTAGTCCGACCGACTGCCTCCGCTTCCTTGTGCTCCCTTAGCCTGGGACAACACACTTTCCCCGGTTCCCCAGTCACTCGCCGAGACTCAGTGTAGGGGAAAACCAAACGAAGACTGATTTATTTTAGACACACAGAGCTGGATATATCCAGCAAAACACACATTTACATAAAACAAGATATTGGGACACAAACCGCCCCCTTAATCTGCCTCCCAGAGACAACAGGGGCAGTAACGGGATTAACAACACAATAGGTGGGGGAGACTGATTTATATAACATTACTAAAAGAATGGCGGTCACTCCCTGGTGGCAGATCCTGGCTGTCTGCTGGAGATAATCCCCTCAGCCAGTGATGAGAAGATACTGCTGGGGGTAGCCACAGAAGTCTCTACAAACCCAGGGTCCATAGTCAATAGGGAGGAGGCTGGCAGTCAGGCTTCTCCAGTGGCCCCAGTGATGGAGGGTCCCGTCACAAGGAGGCATCCCTTAATGGCTATCCATGCCATGCCATGCCATGTCTTTGCTTCTATTGGTCAGTCTGCTGAATGCCACATCAGTCCAAACTATCTCGGCCATGACATCGGGGAGCCCTGGAATCTGCTCCATTTTGTTCTTGGCTCTGATGAGTTTGTAGATCACACTGGGTGACCACAAGTCTAGTTCAACTGCGAGCTGGTGTTCCTTCACAAACCTTTAAACATCCTGGTAAAGCCAGCGTGTGTGCCAGTTGTAGAGGATGGGGCTGTCCCACTTGTCCCATTTCGGGCTCCTTCCAAGAGGTAGCAGGAAGTGTCTTTCAAGGTCCTACACACGCACAGTTGCCCACAAAGGATGCTCTCAAGAAGGTTGGTATATCAGGCACTCCGTTTGCCAGCTTTGTAAGGGGTCTTGTACATGACTGAACGCTTTGTCCATTTTGGAGCTCCAGATGAAGACGAAAACTGTCCTGGTGATGGCTTGACTGACTGTGGCCAAGGGTAGCATGCCTGATCCATATACTGGCGCACGAGAAGAATCTCGTTGCCCAGGACCAAAACTTCCTACTCGATCGCAAGGTTCCTGAGGCTCCGTAGTGCAGTTCTCTGCTTGACTTTGTTCAGTCTGCCTTCCCAGCTTTTCAGGGCCGCACCATCTCCGCCTAACCAGACCCCTGGAGTCTTGATGACGCCTGTAGCGATGGTGAAATGCAGCGGGTCGGAAGAGAGGTCCCAATGTCCAAAGAGCATGCTTTCTGACTTCCCTTAGCTGACCTTTGCGTCTAAAGCTTTGCCAAAGTCCTCACGCATCTGGCCGAGTGCTCTCACCTACTGATGATCTGTGCAGAAGACAGTGACATCATCCATGTAGAGTAAGGTCTTTATCTCTCTGCCCGCTTTCTTCCTCCTGGCATGGTGATCCATCTTATCTCAGGGTTCTTTCTGATGCAGTCCAGAAACAGCTCGTTGCAACAGACAAAAATGACAGGTGAAAGAGGAGAGCCTTGTCTGACCCCAGAACAAACTGGGAGTGGGTGAGAGCGTTTGCTTTCGTTTTCCAGGGTTCCAAACCAAACCTGTGCTAAAAGACATTGTCAAAAGAGACGGAGTGAAGTTTCCTCCTCTAGGCCGGGACACTGGAGATATTCTGCTGCCGGCTGTCGGTTATCCTGACGGCTGCTCCGTACAGAACAAAAAGAGAAGCAAGCCGAAATAACAGAAAAAAGTGCCCAAGCCCAAATTCCTCGAATAATCAGGTGCAGAGCCCCCTCCACGAGCCCTGAAACAAAACGGTGACAGGAAGCACCAAGTTTCCTCGGCATGGTCAAGAAAATTTTCCACTGCCATCTATTGGTTAAATTGATGGTGGCATCATACGTCCTCAGATGAATCGAGCAACATATCCCAGTACCGTGCGCATGGAAAACCTGGAATTCTATCATTGTACCAAATAATCAGGGGAAAGCGCGAACGCAGTCCCCCACTACCACAAATTATGCAGTCGAGTTTCCCGCATTTGGGGAAATCGCAGGGGTCAGCACAGCCGGAGTGCAATGGATGAGCCTCGCCCTGGGAGAACTGCCTTCATGATCACAGTGTCTCCCCTGCCAGGTAAGTATGAGTTGTTATGGTAAAAGGAGGGGGCGCTGCTTGGAACCCTTTCGCTAAACTTAAGGGGATTTTTTTTTCTCCAGGACTCCATTGTGCTAAGAAAAGCTGTTTTGGACAAACTACCGGCACCTAGAGGATTCCTTATTATTTATCATCGGAAAAAAAGCTCCTGTGTTCAGCCGTGGACTCAAAATGAGGAATCCCAGAGTGCATTGCAACCGGTACATTTGCATACTATAGCGCTGCCCATCACCGACACAGCGCCTTGAGGTGATTCCTACGGAAGCCCCGCCCACTCAGCCCAGCCCTTCCTGGCGTATAAGGGCCTATTGAGGTTAGAGAGCTCCTTTTTAGCTATTCCTTTGAGCAAAGAGAAAGCGGTCAATCTTCTCTCTGGTTTCGTAGCAAGGGTACTGCCACCCAAAATACGTTGCTGCTTAAACGTTTGAAGACGGTTTAGAACGTCGTAGCTCCGGGAGAAGTCTGCACACATCCATGCTCTCTGCTACCCGACGGTTCCCAGTGCAGGAGATTCCTTTGCAGCCAATGAATTGATCCGGGGACCAATCGTTCACCCCCTTGGGAGCCTCCCATGGTCATGCGTAAACCTGAGACTTCCTACAAGAATTAAGCCGTGTCTTTTTTGATAGGCCAATAATGTATTTGACAAATAAACAGACAAAGGTTCATCACTTCAAGTTGTGAGGTGTTTTCATGCCCACACACAAACAGTGGCAACGTTTCGACGCCTAGAGGTATTTATCTGAACCTGCACAGCCCCCCTAGCGTGCATGAATATCCTTAGGAGGAGTGTAACGGAGCTGGCTAGTCCGACCGACTGCCTCCGCTTCCTTGTGCTCCCTTAGCCTGGGACACACCCTTTCCCCGGTTCCCCAGTCACTAGCCGAGACTCAGTGTAGGGGAAAACCAAACGAAGACTGATTTATTTTAGACACACAGAGCTGGATATATCTAGCAAAACACACATTTACATAAAAGAAGATATTGGGACACAAACCGCCCCCTTAATCTGCCTCCCAGAGACAACAGGGGCAGTAACGGGATTAACAACACAATAGGTGGGGGAGACTGATTTATATAACATTACTAAAAGAATGGCGGTCACTCCCTGGTGGCAGATCCTGGCTGTCTGCTGGAGATAATCCCCTCAGCCTGTGATGAGAAGATACTGCTGGGGGTAGCCACAGAAGTCTCTACAAACCCAGGGTCCATAGTCAATAGGGAGGAGGCTGGCAGTCAGGCTTCTCCAGTGGCCCCAGTGATGGAGGGTCCCGTCACAAGGAGGCATCCCTTAATGGCTATCCATGCCATGCCATGCCATGTCTTTGCTTCTATTGGTCAGTCTGCTGAATGCCACATCAGTCCAAACTATCTCGGCCATGACATCGGGGAGCCCTGGAATCTGCTCCATTTTGTTCTTGGCTCTGATGAGTTTGTAGATCACACTGGGTGACCACAAGTCTAGTTCAACTGCGAGCTGGTGTTCCTTCACAAACCTTTAAACATCCTGGTAAAGCCAGCGTGTGTGCCAGTTGTAGAGGATGGGGCTGTCCCACTTGTCCCATGTCGGGCTCCTTCCAAGAGGTAGCAGGAAGTGTCTTTCAAGGTCCTACACACACACAGTTGCCCACAAAGGATGCTCTCAAGAAGGTTGGTATATCAGGCACTCCGTTTGCCAGCTTTGTAAGGGGTCTTGTACATGACTGAACGCTTTGTCCATTTTGGAGCTCCAGATGAAGACGAAAACTGTCCTGGTGATGGCTTGACTGACTGTGGCCAAGGGTAGCATGCCTGATCCATATACTGGCGCACGAGAAGAATCTCGTTGCCCAGGACCAAAACTTCCTACTCGATCGCAAGGTTCCTGAGGCTCCGTAGTGCAGTTCTCTGCTTGACTTTGTTCAGTCTGCCTTCCCAGCTTTTCAGGGCCGCACCATCTCCGCCTAACCAGACCCCTGGAGTCTTGATGACGCCTGTAGCGATGGTGAAATGCAGCGGGTCGGAAGAGAGGTCCCAATGTCCAAAGAGCATGCTTTCTGACTTCCCTTAGCTGACCTTTGCGTCTAAAGCTTTGCCAAAGTCCTCACGCATCTGGCCGAGTGCTCTCACCTACTGATGATCTGTGCAGAAGACAGTGACATCATCCATGTAGAGTAAGGTCTTTATCTCTCTGCCCGCTTTCTTCCTCCTGGCATGGTGATCCATCTTATCTCAGGGTTCTTTCTGATGCAGTCCAGAAACAGCTCGTTGCAACAGACAAAAATGACAGGTGAAAGAGGAGAGCCTTGTCTGACCCCAGAACAAACTGGGAGTGGGTGAGAGCGTTTGCTTTCGTTTTCCAGGGTTCCAAACCAAACCTGTGCTAAAAGACATTGTCAAAAGAGACGGAGTGAAGTTTCCTCCTCTAGGCCGGGACACTGGAGATATTCTGCTGCCGGCTGTCGGTTATCCTGACGGCTGCTCCGTACAGAACAAAAAGAGAAGCAAGCCGAAATAACAGAAAAAAGTGCCCAAGCCCAAATTCCTCGAATAATCAGGTGCAGAGCCCCCTCCACGAGCCCTGAAACAAAACGGTGACAGGAAGCACCAAGTTTCCTCGGCATGGTCAAGAAAATTTTCCACTGCCATCTATTGGTTAAATTGATGGTGGCACCATACGTCCTCAGATGAATCGAGCAACATATCCCAGTACCGTGCGCATGGAAAACCTGGAATTCTATCATTGTACCAAATAATCAGGGGAAAGCGCGAACGCAGTCCCCCACTACCACAAATTATGCAGTCGAGTTTCCCGCATTTGGGGAAATCGCAGGGGTCAGCACAGCCGGAGTGCAATGGATGAGCCTCGCCCTGGGAGAACTGCCTTCATGATCACAGTGTCTCCCCTGCCAGGTAAGTATGAGTTGTTATGGTAAAAGGAGGGGGCGCTGCTTGGAACCCTTTCGCTAAACTTAAGGGGATTTTTTTTTTCCAGGACTCCCCGCATACTACCGGCACCTAGAGGATTCCTTATTATTTATCATCGGAAAAAAAGCTCCTGTGTTCAGCCGTGGACTCAAAATGAGGAATCCCAGAGTGCATTGCAACCGGTACATTTGCATACTATAGCGCTGCCCATCACCGACACAGCGCCTTGAGGTGATTCCTACGGAAGCCCCGCCCACTCAGCCCAGCCCTTCCTGGCGTATAAGGGCCTATTGAGGTTAGAGAGCTCCTTTTTAGCTATTCCTTTGAGCAAAGAGAAAGCGGTCAATCTTCTCTCTGGTTTCGTAGCAAGGGTACTGCCACCCAAAATACGTTGCTGCTTAAACGTTTGAAGACGGTTTAGAACGTCGTAGCTCCGGGAGAAGTCTGCACACATCCATGCTCTCTGCTACCCGACGGTTCCCAGTGCAGGAGATTCCTTTGCAGCCAATGAATTGATCCGGGGACCAATCGTTCACCCCCTTGGGAGCCTCCCATGGTCATGCGTAAACCTGAGACTTCCTACAAGAATTAAGCCGTGTCTTTTTTGATAGGCCAATAATGTATTTGACAAATAAACAGACAAAGGTTCATCACTTCAAGTTGTGAGGTGTTTTCATGCCCACACACAAACAGTGGCAACGTTTCGACGCCTAGAGGTATTTATCTGAACCTGCACAGCCCCCCTAGCGTGCATGAATATCCTTAGGAGGAGGCATCCCTTAATGGCTATCCATGCCATGCCATGCCATGTCTTTGCTTCTATTGGTCAGTCTGCTGAATGCCACATCAGTCCAAACTATCTCGGCCATGACATCGGGGAGCCCTGGAATCTGCTCCATTTTGTTCTTGGCTCTGATGAGTTTGTAGATCACACTGGGTGACCACAAGTCTAGTTCAACTCCGAGCTGGTGTTCCTTCACAAACCTTTAAACATCCTGGTAAAGCCAGCGTGTGTGCCAGTTGTAGAGGATGGGGCTGTCCCACTTGTCCCATTTCGGGCTCCTTCCAAGAGGTAGCAGGAAGTGTCTTTCAAGGTCCTACACACACACAGTTGCCCACAAAGGATGCTCTCAAGAAGGTTGGTATATCAGGCACTCCGTTTGCCAGCTTTGTAAGGGGTCTTGTACATGACTGAACGCTTTGTCCATTTTGGAGCTCCAGATGAAGAGCTCCAGATGAAGCACGAAAACTGTCCTGGTGATGGCTTGACTGACTGTGGCCAAGGGTAGCATGCCTGATCCATATACTGGCGCACGAGAAGAATCTCGTTGCCCAGGACCAAAACTTCCTACTCGATCGCAAGGTTCCTGAGGCTCCGTAGTGCAGTTCTCTGCTTGACTTTGTTCAGTCTGCCTTCCCAGCTTTTCAGGGCCGCACCATCTCCGCCTAACCAGACCCCTGGAGTCTTGATGACGCCTGTAGCGATGGTGAAATGCAGCGGGTCGGAAGAGAGGTCCCAATGTCCAAAGAGCATGCTTTCTGACTTCCCTTAGCTGACCTTTGCGTCTAAAGCTTTGCCAAAGTCCTCACGCATCTGGCCGAGTGCTCTCACCTACTGATGATCTGTGCAGAAGACAGTGACATCATCCATGTAGAGTAAGGTCTTTATCTCTCTGCCCGCTTTCTTCCTCCTGGCATGGTGATCCATCTTATCTCAGGGTTCTTTCTGATGCAGTCCAGAAACAGCTCGTTGCAACAGACAAAAATGACAGGTGAAAGAGGAGAGCCTTGTCTGACCCCAGAACAAACTGGGAGTGGGTGAGAGCGTTTGCTTTCGTTTTCCAGGGTTCCAAACCAAACCTGTGCTAAAAGACATTGTCAAAAGAGACGGAGTGAAGTTTCCTCCTCTAGGCCGGGACACTGGAGATATTCTGCTGCCGGCTGTCGGTTATCCTGACGGCTGCTCCGTACAGAACAAAAAGAGAAGCAAGCCGAAATAACAGAAAAAAGTGCCCAAGCCCAAATTCCTCGAATAATCAGGTGCAGAGCCCCCTCCACGAGCCCTGAAACAAAACGGTGACAGGAAGCACCAAGTTTCCTCGGCATGGTCAAGAAAATTTTCCACTGCCATCTATTGGTTAAATTGATGGTGGCATCATACGTCCTCAGATGAATCGAGCAACATATCCCAGTACCGTGCGCATGGAAAACCTGGAATTCTATCATTGTACCAAATAATCAGGGGAAAGCGCGAACGCAGTCCCCCACTACCACAAATTATGCAGTCGAGTTTCCCGCATTTGGGGAAATCGCAGGGGTCAGCACAGCCGGAGTGCAATGGATGAGCCTCGCCCTGGGAGAACTGCCTTCATGATCACAGTGTCTCCCCTGCCAGGTAAGTATGAGTTGTTATGGTAAAAGGAGGGGGCGCTGCTTGGACCCCCTTCCTCACACTTAAGGGGATTTTTTT
>VKOC01015671.1:0-48645 GCA_009364415.1 Spea multiplicata | reverse complement strand
AAAAGAGAGGGAGGGTGGGACACGCAACCAGGTACGCTAACCACAAAAAATGGTTCCTGAGCCCGGGAAAGCAGCCACTTATATAATCTTCCCCTAACTCCACCACCGAAATTCCCGCCAAAAAGCCTACCCCTCCTCCACACAACAGTCAAGGCCCACTATAGCCCATGCTGGCCCCCCCCTGGGCATCATTATAAGGAAAGTATTGTTTTATTTTATTTTTTGTCTGACTTGTGCATTCGTATTCGGGCGAACATGAAAACGAACCCGAAGAGTGCGTTTTTGTTGTTTGTCCTGAAGAAATAAAGAAGAGAAGAGAACAGGTGTACTTCATTGGTTGATGGCAGAGGAGGCCCCTGCAGGCGACCAATAGAGTCACTCATACGGACATTTAAAATTCTGGCGCCAAAGCTGCTGCGTAGTCCGTTCCGCGTTAACCCCATATTAAGCCCTTTTAGAAAAAACGAGGGGGGAAATGAAGAAAAAAACGAACATGAATAATGTACAAGAATATTCGCCCGAACCAAACACAGGAACGGGCAAATATTCGGGAATACAAAGATTTTTTCCCCCATGAAGACAAACATGAAGAGTTGGCCGGCACCCAAGTCTAGTTTTGTGAATCTAAAACAGAAGCACAACAAAGGACAACATAGTATGGTATTTAATATAAACAATTTAGCCCCCATGCCCCGATGGGTTACTTACGGGAAGCATCAGTGTTAAGATAACCTTTTGGTCCACACTAAACTACATAAACCATTTTGCACACTTAAGTTCCCCACATTAGGTCTTCCAATGCAGGCATTACAGTTAAGCATTTAAGCAAATAGGTCAAATAAAACAAAAGTCATATGTTCAGTTGAGTAAAAGGTAAGTCCTCTTATGCCAATGACTTAGATTACTTAGGTAGAGCTTTTTTTATTTAAACATTTGGGGGGTTCCCACTATTACATTAATGCTGCCAGACAGGGCAGAAATTGAGAGAAGAGCAGAGGAACAGGATAGAGTCCATGCCAAAGGTTTGTTTTCTTGGCAACTGTAGCCCCTAACCCCAATTGGCATTAAGAGCTTTTTATTTTACTTTTAACCCTCATCCCACCGGGATCGCCATCCCATTGAGCCAATGTGAGTTGCATTTTAATTTCATTGACAATTTATAACATGCCAGAGTGCACTGTCAATCTCAACTGTCACAATTATTCTCAAAACAATTTAGCATACCATACTAAATTCCTGTCGCATAGTAATTTTGTCAACCACTAGGTGGAGTGTCTGAGTAACTAGTAATAACACATTTGTTTCATTTGTTCCATAAAATGTCATTTGCCAAACTTTTCATGATACCTTTTATTTTTCTTAATTATATTATCGCCAAAATGTGGAATACCTTGTGTGATAAAGTACACCTGTCACTGAAACATGGCAAGGTGTGAATTTGCAGAGAGTAGCCTTTCAGCTAATTTTTGTGATAGCCAGTTGGCTACAAAATATATCGGAGGAAAGATATTCGTAATCTTAAATTCCTCTCCCACATTATCTGTTCTCTGACACTTAGCTGGCATAGAAATATACAAATATGGCAGCCACTATATCACTGAATGATTTGCATGTAACTGCATATACAGCATTCTTGCATCCAACAAAAGGCAGTCTGTGTGTACACAGCTCCCAGGCAGTAATACAGGAAATCCCCAAGAACAAATGTGTCTGAGAAAATAATAAACCATAATTCAAACATAAAATCATTTGTCCTTAACATAGCTCCCAATTGCTTTGCCCAGTCTTGTTTTATTTACAATCATAGTCTAACACTGATGGAGATTTTTGTTAATTTGTCACCACCACACATATCACATTGGGCAGGAGTGGAGTAATGGTATACAACATACCATCCCAACATGCTAACTCTACTTTTAAATCTATCATGTCATTGCAGGAGACAGAGTTGTATTGATGTTTTCTTATGGTTACCTACTATAGAGCATGGGGATGAGGGGTCATATGCAAAGCCCCACACTATATAGCTTAACACTACTTTCAAATCCCACTGCACACAGGTCGGCTGAGGAGAAGTTATTTGAATTAACAATGCCTCCCCATTGGGTAAATAATAGGGTAAGGGGGCACTCACTGGCTAATAGACTTGTCCATTCAGATTAGTACAAACTTGTTTTTAAACAAAAGTGGTCAGTTTTGTGTGTTCAGATTAATCGCCATTAAAGCAACCCTAATTCAAAAAACAAAATTGAACAGCGAAACATCCTAAATGTTAAGTTTCCTTTATTAGTTTGCATGCTATAGATGAGTCATCTCTCCCTTTCACACATTTTCTGGGACCTTACCAGTAATTAAAGATATTACTTTTTTTGGGGTCAGTCAGGCCTAAACAAGCCGTCATTATTTTTGTTACGGTTCAAAGTGGGTGTGTTAAGCATTCAGAATCCAATACATCTAACATGCTGCTTATTAGGTATTGGCAAATGCAAAGGTCCCAGGAAACAATCAATGACAGGATGCAAGAGGTTACATACAACAACTATGGAAATGCTAGAAAAAATCCTATCTCAGATCGCTCTAAAACTAAACTTTTAATAATATCTCAACCAAAGCACTTATAATAACAAGGTGTGAAGTTTATTCATTAACCTCTACAGACAAGCAAGGATTATATTATAATTTAGAGCAGCATCTATTGCAGACACTGTGTGTGCGCATTACATGCCCCTTTCATTACACTCACATACCTCTCCTGCTCCCTCTCCCTGTCAGCAAAGTCTCTGCATCTTCAGAGAGATCAGAGGAGACCAGAAAATGGCTCGAGAAGGTAAATGAGCAGGTGAGGTGGGGGCAGATACAAGAACCCCCCCCCTTCCCCTCCGCACGTGAAGCAAAGGAGTAGCTTGACCAAATGAAACCCCTCTTTCCCCCCCTCCCTCCCAGCACTTGGAAACTAGCAGAACTGCCACGCAGCTATGACTGAGCAGAGGAGCAGTGAAGTATAAGGATGTGCAGCAACAGGCTATAAACAACCTTTACATATAAATATATATATATATATATATCGATCAGCCAAAACATTGTGACCACTTGACTGATATTGTGTAGGTGCCTCTTTTCCTGCCAAAACAGCCCTGACCCGTCGAGGCATGGACTCCACTAGACTTCTGAAGGTGTGCTGTGGTATGCAGCACCATGATGTTTGCAGCAGATCCTTTAAATTCTTTCTGTTGCAAGATGGGGCCTCCATGGATGCATCCTGGTGTGGATGTGTTCTCCAGGTAAGTGACACACACGGATATCTATGTGAGAAACTTGAGTTACAGTTGCTTGTGTGTTGAATTTGACCACACGGGGCAGCCTTTGCCTCACACGTGCATCAGTGAGCCTTGGTCACCCATGACCCTGTCATCGGTTCACCGCTTTTCCTTCCTTGGACCTCTTTTGATAAGTACTGACCACTGCAGACCGAGAACATCCCACAATAGCTGCAGTTTTGGAGATGGTCGACCCACTCGTCTAGCCATCACAATTATTCTTACCTCCTTAGTGGCCTCTGTCGCTTCTATTTAGGGCAGGCTGGATAACCTGGAATCCCAGTATGTAGTACCAGAAGCCTCCTTATTTACATCTCTGCAATTTAATCTCAAGCTGCAAATCACACCCATGGAAATTCAGGGGACAGGAATGCTTTCCAATAGGTCACCCTCTATTACCTCGACACAGATATTTTGGAGGGGAAGGAAAGACCCTTGCTTGCATTATCTGCCAGCGGATGGTTCATACAGCCAGTTTTTTCTTCATCCGCTTCATCCGCAGACAGCCCTCGTTCCACTAGTTCAGTTGGGCATTCCGTCGCTAGTTCTGTAGGTCGCCATACGTCTGTAAGTAAAACCCATGGGTTAGGAACCATAGATTAGGAAGACCTATTTATTTTCCAGGCCGTTCCTAAATTTCTAATAACTTCAACTCTACATGTTGTAATTTTAGCCTATGACGATTACATCACATTTGCACAAGCTGTCATAGAGCACACCCTAAAACCTGTTAAATTATTCGCAATGACTATCCTCGGTTAATTTAGAAAACCTCTGGGCCAAGCTACAGAACATTCTCTTTCTAGAATTAGTCAATTTTCAATATCAGGCTTTCATACAGAGCCATGCCTCATTACACTCTTGAAAGTTCTCATTTAAATTCAGTCTTATCAAACCTTGATGCAGTCTCTCATCTCATGTCACAAGAACTCTCTAAAGGTTATATTTTAGGACCTTTGGACACCCCCCTTCCTTCTTTGGAGAATCAGTCCCATTGGCATAGCAGTTGACAAATGCACATTAAAGAAAAGGTTGATTTTCAATGTATGGGCTTGTCTCTTATTTATATAGCCAACTATTTACGCAAGGGGTATGACAAGACTAGAAATGAAAGACTAAGACAAAATGATACATTAGGTAGAGAAGGCCATGCTCGCAAGCTTAAAATCTTGAGGGGATGTGGTATGGACCCATAATGGGTCTTCCTTTCCTAGTATGCACTCTCTTATACCTATGGAAGAATTCTCACTAAAAAAAGCCTGAAAATAAGACTACCCTATAGGAAAAATGTTTTTACTAGTAAATATTAATTAATTTAATTGAAAACTATTTTTCATATTTAATAAAAACCATGATTGAAAAATGCCCCCCAGACATGCCTTATACCCCTTATATGTTACTCTGCCCCCCAGAAATGCCTTGTACCCCCTATATGCCACTCTGCCTCGCTAATAAGCTACTCTGCCCTACATATGCCTTTTAACCCCTATATGCCACTCTGCCTCCCTGACATGCATTGTAACCCCCTATTTGCCACTCTCCCCCAGATTTTCCTTATACCCCCTATATATTACCCTGCCTCCCTGATATGCCTTTTAACCCCCTATATGCCACTCTGCCTCCAGAAAACCATTTTAGCCACAACTTTGTGTTGGCTCCTCTTAAATTCCTGCCATTGTCCTATGGTCATTCACTACTTTCCTTACCATCAAACACCCAGGAGTGACTGTTTCCAGTGTATATCTCTTAGTAGAGTTGTTTGCTGAGTTAGGATTCCTTATTGCGCAACATAAAACTACAGGCCCTGGAACCTCTATTTTGGGGTAGTTTTAAATACGGTTAAAATGGAAGCTAGTCTACTAGTAGATAAACTCAATAGGATCCAAAAGCAAAATCACTATTTTATGAATTATACCACTTTTTCTAGATTACAACTGCAATCCCTGTTGGGTCATTTAAATTTTGCCATGAGAATCTTACCCCACCATAGGTCTTTAATTTCCTACCTCTTTACTCTGTTGGCCAAGTCTAGCGAATCAGAGGCTGCCAAATTCCGATCTAGACATGTGGTCTAGGTTTCTGAGGAATTGGAATGGACGAGCTATGTTCAGTCCCCTCCCCTGTGATACCTCTCCTAAGGTTTTCACTGATTCTGCTCCTTCCCTGGGATTTTAACACTCTAATTCCTGTTCACTCTCTCTCTCTCACACTCTCTAAATGTTTACCCCACATTATCTGCTGACCACTTCTGCTTCCGCATCTTCTTGTTCTTCAATTTCTCATTTCTACCTTCTGTCTTTCATGTTTCCTTTATATTTAATTGGCCCTTTAACTCCTGTGATGCGGATTTCCGCTCCCGTTAACCCCTGTGATGCTGTGTAGATAAGGTAAGCTAGATGGGGAAGGAACCTGGGAGATTCGTAAATGAAAATGGACATGAAGATTCTTCGTGTTGTGTGTCTTCGTCTTCGTATACGTTTTCCCGCTGCCATGTTAGTTGCTTCGGTATTCAGCTGACACAGTTGAGAGCTCAGAGGAGAGCTACAAAAATGGTAAGTGCAGGAAATAAATTACCAGGAAAGGTTAAAGGATCTTAATATGTATAGCTAGGAGGAAAGATGAGAGGGGGGATGCAATAGAAACATTCAAATACTTAAAGGAATTTTAAAAAAGTACAGAGGGCAAGCTTATTTGAAGGAGAAGCAATGTTGTAATCCTATCTGCTTCAGATATAATACCAGTAGTTTAATACAACCTTGCTTTATTGCTGAACATTACTGAATAATCAGGATATTAATACTGACACAAATTTAAGAGTATCATGCCATACTGCATCACTGCTTAACACTCACTAGCTTACAAAATGGCCACCGTGCTCTCTGACCTGTGAGGCATTACAGAGGCTGAGCCACTAGTTAAAGTGAGAAGGAAAGTGAGATGCAGTATCCTACATTCCAGGCATAACAGTTAGAACAAGAGGTCATGGTCTTAAACTAGAGAGTCAGAGGCTTAGATGTAACATAAGGAAGTTCTACTTTACTCAGAAGGCAGTAGATAAACTGACCAGTCACCCAGCAGCAGTGGTGGAGGGAATTTAACCCCTTTGTGACAAAGGCTGATTTTACTTTTTGTACCCTTCGTGACAATGGCCTTTTTAACATTTCTGCGCTGCTTGTGTTTAGCTGTAATTTTCTTCTTTCCCGTTTACTGAACCCACACACATTAGATATTGTTTTTTTCAGGACAAGAAGGGCTTTCTTTAGATGACATTGTTTTGATTGTATCATATTATTTACTATTAAAAAAATTATAAAATATGGTGAAAAATTTAGAAAAAAATGACTGTTTCTAACTTTTAGTTGAAAAATCTTTTACTCATCTATAAAAGGTAATGAAAAAACCTGCTAAATAGATTCTACTATTTGTCCTGAGTTTAGAAATACCCAATGTTTTTATGTTTTTTTGCTTTTTTCTACCCATTATGGGGCAATAAGTACAGGTAGCGTTTTGCTATTTCAAAGCCATTTTTTCCAAATCTGGTAATTCTTCCCCCCATGTGCCATTTCGGGTATCTTTGAACCCGGCCAATGCAATTTACCCCATCAAGTCATATATTTTTGAAAACTAGACAGCCCAGGGTATTCCAAATGCTAGTATTTTAACTCTTTCCATGCACCATATCTACCACCAGTCTTTGTCAAACTTTGTGGTAGTCATTTTTTTGCATTTGTTTTGTCACACACATTTTACTTCAGGTATGAATTAAAATGTTCTCGTTTATGTCACTATCACAAAACACCCCAATATGTGTTCAGCAACATCTCCTGAGTACAGCGATACCTCACATGAATGATTTTGCCTGGCTGTTTGGGGGCAAAAGGGCCACATTTGGGGCATGCACATTTTTCAATGTTGAACTTTGGCATTTGGGGATCCACTGCCCATGCCCTATTTGGTACATCTTTGAGCCGGGCCATTTCAGTGTGCCCAACAAAACCATATATTTTTCAAAACTAGACACCACAGGGTATTTTAAATGCTGGTATTTTAACTCTTTGCATGCACACATTTTACCACCAGCATTTTTTCAAAGTTTGCAGTAGTATTTTTGTGTGTGTATTTTTCCCACACATACCTACTTTATGTATGAATTTACAGTTCCTGGTATATGCCGCTGTCACACGACACCCCATAATGTGTTCAGCAACATCTCCTGAGTGCAGTGATACCCCACATGCATGGGTGTGTCATTTTTTGGGGGAACTAAAAGGCCACATTTGGTACGTGTGCATTTTTCTAATTGGAAATTAGATGTGTGGCCATCCTTCCCCCGGTGTTAATTGGGACGTTGTTGAACCTGGCCCATTCAATTTACCCCATCAAATCATACATTTTTTAAAAGTAGACACCCCACGGGCATTTAATATGCCAGTATTTTAACTCTTTCCATGCGAGAATTGTTTTAAGCTAATATGCTAATTTTAGGACTTGCTCACAAAAATATATTTTTTATATATATTTTATTTATTTTTTATTTTTTTAACATTTTTTTTTAACATTTTTTTCAACTTGGAGGTTCCCCTGATAGTGACATCAGTGGGAAATGTTTTTACATTTTACTAGTTTTTTACTATTTTTTTTCTAATTATTATCAATTTTATTTTATTTTTTAATTTATTTTTACTAATCACACTGTGATTAGAAAGCTGGGCTCCATTGACTTGCATGGTGAATGCAGTACCTGTATTCAACCTGCAAGTGGAGCCAAAGTTCTCTAGATGGTCTGGACCATCTAGCGAACTTTTAAAATTTGTGGTTCCTGTTACAGGACGGCGGCCATCTTCCTTGATGGCGAAGATTGCCGGCAGCTGCGGCTGTGACCGTTCTCCGGAGCGGTCACAGCCCATCAAAAGGTTAGTGTTTGGTGTCGCTGGATGCCTCCTGATCGAGGCATTCCAGCGACACCATTTAAGTTTAGGAGGCGATCGTCGATCGCCTCCTAAACGCTTTTAAAACGGGCGTCCGCCGCCATACAAAGTATGGCGGATGTTGACGCCCCGTGGAGGGGCCAGAGATGGCCCCTTCGTTCCGATCGCGGCGTTGCTGAATGCCTCGAGGTCGAGGCATTCTGCAACGTTTTTTGGGTGCAGAAAGCGAAAACAGATCGCTTTCTGCACCCGTTTAAAGACGTGCCGGTCCTGGCACGTCAATTGTCGTAAAGCACATGCTTTTCCGTGTCGTGCCAGGACCGGCAATTGTCATCAAGGGGTTAATCACCCATGGGATAGACATACAGTTTTCCTCACTATAGGACCTGACCAAAGTCTAATTGAGGTTTAAACCTCTTACATGAGGAAAAATGGACAGACTAGATGGGCTGAATTTAGTGTCCCTCCTTATAAGATCTTACGATTTAGCTGAAAATGAATCTCTCTCTTGTGTTATCTGTTCAGTGTATCGTAATAGCAGGGAAGAATTATTTATATAAGGTCCTGCAACTAGTTTACAAGTATGTTGGTCATGCTTTTCATGATTATCATAGATTTTGTTCCGCTAAAGCAGCTGGGGCCTTGGCTCAGTTCAGTTACATTACAGACTGCAGCCAGGTGGATACAAATTTGTTTTGTAGGTTGGTATGATGAGTTTGGGCTGATATGTTGTGTTTGTTTTTCGCCAATGCGGTGCTATGCATTATGGCCAAACATGATCACCACAGGAAAAAGTCTTTGTTACGAAGGGTACAAAAAATAAAAGCAGCCATTGTCATGACAACTAACTGCCAGTTCAGCTGTTATTTTGAAATCATATTTCAATCATGGTCTTTTCGTGAAAGAGATAAGTACTTATGTAGTTAAAAATACATCTCTAACGCATATATATATATATATATATATATATATATATATTGGAAAGTGGAAGTGTTTAGGAATAGCAGCAAATCCGCCACGAAGTGGAAGACCACGTAAAGTTACAGAGTGGGGTCACTGAGCTGATTCAATAGCTGAAAAAGAGCCACTGGCATTAATATCAGCACAAAACTGCGGTGGGAGCTCACATCCCCGAAGCACCATGGTCAAGCCTGAGTTTGGGGGATTCCAGGAGAACTTCACTTGCCTGACTGCATTATGCTAACTGCAAAGTTAAGTAGAGGAGGCATAATGTTCTGGGGATGCTTTTTAGGGGTTAGACAAGGCACTTTACACCCAGTGAAGGGAAGTCTTAATGCTTCATCATATTAAGACATTTTGGACAATGCTATGCTTCCAAATTTGTGTGAACGGTTTCATTTTGAAGGATACGGAAGAGTCACCGCAAGCACATTTTGGCAGAAGTTCCTGCTGGGTTATTTCCACAGAGATGCGGATAAAGATAGAAGATTGCAAGTTGAAGAGTAGCAAGAAAATAAATGATAGAAGAAGATGAGGAAAAAGATACATAAGTGGTCATGAGAGGTGCAAGAGATTGGCAGAGAGAGTAGGGAAACATTTACAAAGAGTGAGAGTGAACGAGAATGAGAGTGTACGTCTGTGGTGGACCTGCCCTGAATTACAGTTGTGTTGGAGGGAGGTTTACCGGGTGATCTCTCTAACTCTCCCCCGCCTTTTCAGGCTATGCCTATGCTATTACCCCATACCTCACTTTCTATTTCACACTATAAGAGATCTATCATTCGACATTTGCTTGAAAAAGCCTCATCCCTCTATACTGGAGAAAAGGCGTACCGTCTGTCCATACAGGAGTGGATATCCAGGGTGGAGGAGATCAGGAGAATTGAGGATATCTCTGCTACTTCTCCAAAACTCAGAGAGGCATACACAACCACTTGGTTTTATTGGTTGGCCTTTTTGGCTAGGAAGACCTCATAGATTACATCACCTGCTATGCTCCCGAGGAGCTCGGATTATACAGTGTTATTGACCTGGAAGCGCTGTGGATTTGAGTCCACCAACTTTTCTTGTTTTATGAATTGTTGTTACTTCCTCTGTTGCACTGCCAAATATGTGTATTGTATGAATCCTGTTGCCCACTTATTCTGTATTTTACGCATGTAAAAGAACATATTTTGTACAAAATTAATGCTTCTTCTCCCCTATCCCCCTACCATACAACCTACCATATGAAAACCCCAAAAAAACTTTTGATTTTGGAAAGAAAAAAAAAAGAAATGAAACTCATTGTCCAAAAAGGAATGTGGCAAAATCAAAATGTGGTCGATTTTGTTTGCCGTCTAGTCATAACAGCACCAATATGTTTATCAGCAATACCTAAACAAGAAGATATAGCTATTTCTATTATTGCCTATTCCCTACACAACATAGTTTTGCAACACTTTCAATATTTTCTAGTTTTATTTAATATTTCATTTTAATGTTTTTGTGCATTTACAGCATCAATGGTGTATTCACCTGGCCCAAGCCAGAGCAGTGCCCCGTGCTGTCTCCTCCACGGGTGGCATCCTGAATGCATTAAAAAGCAACGTTTTTCATTCAGACACAGCGCACCAGCATATGACTACACATGAAATACATGTAAGTTATTTTATAGTAGGATCTGTGGGTTGTCTTTATTCAGTTTACAGTTAAATATCTGTAGTAAGCTAAATCACTTTATCTGTGTCCTGGCTAGCCACGCTGTCTCACATTCATATTAAGTGGTCAACTAGGTTAAGGCAATGCCGATCTCTGAAACTCCCTTGATTTCATGAAAGAGCAGAGTCTCTTGATTTATGCGTTTTGTGGAATTACTACGTGTTAGTGTTTCTAGTGGCCATGGATAAGTTTTTTTGGGTTAATATATATATTATTGTGTAGATAACTATATGATAACTAAGAGGTATACATGGAGAAGTATATTGACTCAAGTACTGTCCATAAGTGGTTACAATAATTGCTAAATGCTGCTAGTCCTGCGCATTTAAGGGTAACTGTTTTGTTTGTGCATTCTTTCAATTCTTGCAGAAAATACACTATACCTGTTTTAGTAATGAGAGAAAATTAGCAATTATAATAAAAAAAACTTAAATCATTCTGTGCTATAGGTGTTACAACTATGTTTTAAATTGAAATAGACTAAAATGATCAACATGAAAAACCATGCTTAAAGGATAGACATTTTGTTAACGACAACAACCAAATAAACTATGAATCAAAGCTATCTTCTTTAAGCCAACATTTCTAATCGTTATAATCCTTGAATCTTCCTAAGTAGATAAAAAGGATGTAAAATGAACAAAACAAAATGTCATCACCTTACCTAAGCTTTTTGTCATTATTTGCAAATGCAAATTATAAAATCATTAGAACCTGTATGAATTATACATTTTAATAGACTCCAGTTTGTTCTAGAGAACCTCAACATTTCTTCGTTTTAAAATCTTATATATTTTACAACCGCTCTGTCAATAGCCTACAAATTATCGTAATGTTTTTAATGATTTGAAGCTTTCCTATAGCCATAAAGTTGCAGAAAATACTTTTTTCCACTGCAATAAAACGGTTATTTTGATTGTTATTTCTTAAAGTTGCATTTGTCCTTAAGGCAAAGTTGCATGTTTTTTCTAGTAAATTAAATTGTCAGTTCCATTAAACTGGTAAAGCATGAGGAATAGGAAAAATTTGAGAAAGAGAAACATGCCTGGGAATAAAGATGATGGAAAAATTACTGTTGGAAACAAGTATGCATGTCTCAAATGTCCTCATTTGCACATTTTACACACTTTAAAAAGAAACCTAGAGGGTTTTGAAAGAAATGTGTTCTATCTATGAGAAATAGACTCATATGAAATGGGTCTACAACAAACTTACTTTTATTTCCATTTATAGATTCCCTCTGCTGTCTATAGTGTTGCCCATTTGATAGTGATAAATATATAGCAGAGATAGAGATATTCACATGCTATATGGCAAAGTGTTATAGATTTCCAGAGGTATGTGACCACTAGGGGAAACACTTTTTATAAAATAAGGGATGAAAAGCAATAAGGCAAGAGTAGACTAATTTGCAATGAATTTAACAAATGAACATCACTTAAAATAAACTGTAAAATAGTTAGACCAGACTAATTCTAATTGCGGTTCCATAGTAATAGTTGGAACATTTTATTGAGGTAAGGTGCAGATGATAATATATGTATAAAAAATACACAATACACAAGAAATCAAGGATTATTAAATATTAGATCTGATCACAGTATGTTTTTTCTAAGCTCTTTATGAAATACATTTTTCTAACCATAATGATGTACAACCTATTACAATCTTCCAGATACAAACCTATTTCTCTTTTGGCATTCTGTGTGCCTTTAATTTCTTAAAAATGATGTAAAAGGATACATTTGTCTTGTGCCACAGACTATTCTTTCAGATTTCAGAACAGAAAACAAAAATTACAATGTGTTCTAAAACTATTCAAAAAATACTGTCCAATATGAGTCAAACATACAAAATATTTAGATACCTCATAAGAAATGTGTGTTATAGTCTAGCATGTGTACAAAAAAGTAATACATCATGATTAATTGCATTGTGTTTGTGAAAATAGTCATATTCTTGTGTTACAAGAGAATATATACATCCAATGCCCTTCATTAGTATCCACAAATGCTAATCAGGGTAAGTGAATATCTAAAAGAAAAAAAAACACTTACAAGTTCACCAGGTATCTGGTAATGAATGCCTTTCCTTTGGTTTTTTAATGTTGCTATATAGTTATATGCTAATAAATCTCACATATAATATTATAATATATGTAATACAGTTTCCTTAGTTTAAGACAAAGTAACACAACAAGGTTGTTTGAATCCAGGGACATTCAACAGACACACAAGAGTCTGAAAATCTTCAAACCATTGAAGTGTGGTGGTACAAAGAGTGCCTTCTTTGGATTGACTTGGTATCCACTAATTTCACTTAATCATTTTTTTATATCTTCTTTGTCTCATCAGGCCCACTATAACAAAAATAAAAAGGAAAACGCTGAATCTTTTAACCCCTTCCGGACCGGCGATTGCATACTGCGTCTTCACTTGAAGACCGCAGTATGTTTTTAAATATTTAAATTCCGTGGTCGTGATTCGCTGCAAAGCGATCACGTGCACGGAATTGAGGGGGGGGTGGCTGCTACTGATCGCTGGGAACACCCAGCGGTCAGTAGTAGCCGCCCCTCGCGATCCCAGCGTTCAAAGCGACGCTGGATCGTGTAAAGGCAGTGACGTACCTGGTACGTCCCGGTCTGCCGGTGACCCGTGACCCGGAAGTACCAGGTACGTCCCGGTCTTGAAAGGGTTAAAGCCACTCTCTGAGTTGAAAACACCCTATTAAATAAATCAGGTATTAGTAAAATCTGATAGACAGCACGCAAGCCACAACAATCTAAGCAAATATATACAAATTACTAAACATATCGATACTTAAATCAGATATGCAAGACAGGATATTCAAGACAAAATTTTAAGAAACTCACTCACTTAGTGCTACAGCAATTTACTCATGACCATCAAAATATAGTGAAATCCACATACGCAAATCCACTATTCTTCTTCTCCAAGTGGGGTAGAGATATTGCAGACGGGCCTGGTTCCAAAGTGAGTAAAACTATAGCATCCATTAAACAGATCCCTGATATGGTTCCCAGATGTGACTGTATACTGCATAACCAAATAGACCTTGATTACTCGAGCCGCCGTGTCCAACATAATTGCAGACAATCACTACCCAGCTGTTCAGGATCAGCATGCTGCATATTCCAGTTAGAACATCAGAATGAAGGACTTCCCTGCCTGAAGTGTAGCCATTCAATAGACGTTTCAAAGCAGTACACAGCTGTCCCCAAACAGTAGCAACTATGCACTAAAGGCAAGTGATGTTACTAAGTAACAAAGTAACCATGTCCTCAGACACTTACAGAGTGTCTACAGCCTACAAAGCTACATAAATATGTGTCAAGGGTAACCCCATGTATTGAAATCCAAGTGGGTGGAATTATGATATTCCTCAAAGTGTCACGTCACTGAACTGTTCTTTAATGGAAATATCCGTCATGTGTTCCATCACTCACTCTGATTCTGGTCATCATTCCTACATAGTCCTTTAGAAAAGGACATAGAGTATAAATTATGAGTCTGGTTTCACATGTATTTGTGTTCTCTTCCCACATGGTCAGTAAAGGCTTGCTTTTTAATGATTACCGATCTACATGCCTTATAGTTTTACAAGGGAATTACAGGGAATAATACCTGTTTGTTGAAGCCAACTTTGCTTTATTTTCTTAGTGTGGTCTTAGTTTTTTCTCAATAGAGCCCACTGTTCACTAAATCTCCGATGACTTGCTCTCTGCCAAAGCAAAGGTCACTAGCACTATTTGATCTCTCTGCTGCTTTTCATACTGTTGATCACCACCTTCTTCTTGACTCACTTACTTCTACAGGCATTCGAGATACAGCTCTCTCCTGTTCCTTCTCTGGAAGTAAATAAGGTCCATCAAGTTCAATCCTTCTACCTAACCTTCCTATTCTTGATCCAAAAGAAGGAAAAAAACCCTAATTAAGCTACTTAGAATTCTGCCATCAGGGAAAAAAAATCCTTCTTGACTCCAAGAGGCAATCTGATTTCTTCTTGGATCAAGAAGCTCTAAAATATTAGTGTTATTCTAGTTATAGCCCTGTATGTCATGCCTTTCTAAAAAAAAAATATCTAGGCCCCTTTTGAAGGCATCTAGTGTATTTGATAACACCACCTCTCTAGGCAGTGAATTCCATACCTTTATTGTCCTCACTGTAAAGAATCAATTCCTTTGTCGTCTATGAAACCAGCACTCTTCCAGTCTCAGAGGGTGACCTCATGTTTTTTGTACATTTCTGTTAATGAACAGGTCACTGAAGAGCTCATTATATTGGCCCTGCATATATTTATATAATGTTATCATACCCCCTCTGAGATGCTGTTTTTCTAGTGTATATAAGTTTAACTTTTTTATTCTCTCTTCTAGTATCTCTCAATCCCCTTATTAATTTTGTCCATAATGTCCTTTTTAAGGACCGGTGCCCAGAATTGTACCGCGTATTCAAGGTGAGGTCTTACCAATGACCTGTAAAGAGGCAAGATAATATCCTCCTCCCTTGAATCAATAACTCTTTTTATCCATGCCAAAACCTTATTGGCCCTCACAGCTGCTTGCTGCTTGTTTCCCCCAAGGATATTCCATTTAAAGAATAGGTTGCATTTTTATTATTTTTACCATAATACATAACTTTGCATTTCTCTATATTGAACCTCATCTGCCACTTGCATGCCCAGTCCCCAACTCTGTCTAAATCTTCCTGCAAAGAAGAAACATCAAGATTAGTCTAAATTACTCGGCCTAATTTTGTGTCATCAGCAAAAACTGTGACATGGCTCTCAATGCATCTTGGGAGATCATTTATAAATAAATTAAAAAGAAGAGGACAGAGGACAGACCCTGAGGCACTCCACTTAATACCTGAGTACAGGCTGAGAAACATCCATTCACAACAACCCTCTGCATTCTATCTTTTAGCCAATTTCTGATCCACATACAGACATTTGCCCCTCAGCCTATTTCTGTTAATTTGTAGAGTAGCCCTTTATGTGGAACCTTATCAAATGCCTTAGCAAAGTCCAGATAAATCACATCTACAGCCACATCATTACCCCTTCCACTTTCGGTTGGCATCCCCCAAGGTTCAGTCCTTGGCCCTCTGCTGTTCTTTCTTTATACTTCATCTCTTGGCAAACTAATCAACTCATTTGGCCTCCAGTATCATCTATATGCAGATGATACCCAAATCTACCTGTCTTCTCCTAATCTCGTTCCATCTCACATGTCCCATATTACCAATTGCTCGTCTGCTATTTCTTCATGGATGTTACAACGCTACCTGACCCTCCTTCCACCTTCACTCCTCTACCTCAATTCTCTATCACCATTAACAACACGACTATCTCTCCTACTAACCAGACCCAATGCCTTGGGGTCATCCTTGACTCTAACCTCTCCTTCATCCCTTTCATTCAGTCCTTCGCCAGGTCCTGCCACTTGCACCTAAAAAAACATCTCTTGCATCCGCCCATTCCTCACCCAAGAATCCACAAAAACTCTGGTTAATTCACTTATCATTTCCCGTCTTGACTACTGCAACATTCTTCTGGTTGGCATTCCACTGTCTTGACTCTCTCCTCTACAGCCTGTCCTAATTGCTGCTGCAAGGCTTATCTTCCTTGCACGCCACTCGTTTTCTGCTTCCCCACCTTTGTAAAACCCTCCACTGGCTCCCTATTACCTTTAGAATTAAATTTAAAATATTGGTACTAACATATAAGGCCCTCCATAACACTGCTCCTCCATACAGTTCTGCAATCATAAGAAAATCAAACATCTCACAACTCACGTCTTCAGAGAAGCTGCTAGCTGCTAGAACTTCCTTATCAATGATACAACCACCACACTACCTCTCACCCTTTCTCTGTGCCTTATGTTTGTCACCCCATTCCCTCAAGATTGTAAGCTTGCGAGCAGGGCTCTCTCCACCTAATGTATCGGTTTGTCTTAGTCTGTCGATCCTCGCCTTGTCATACCCCTTGAATATATATTGTATTAAGTGCGGTATAAATTGTTGGCGCTAAATAAATAAAAGATATTATTTTATTATTATTAATAATAATAATTATATAATTTTCTCTGGATATCCTCCATTTTGGAACCTAACATGCAATTCCACTGCCCTACTCTTGAATAAATCATCTGTAGCACAGTTCCTCCTCATTCTATAGAACTGGCCAACAGAGATTCCCTTTTTAGATTGCGAGGATGATGACTAGTGACCAAAAGAATGGTATTTGCAGCCATGTCTTTCCTATGTTATCGACTAGCCATGTCTTCTAAATGATAAAGGAGGGGGCATAGTCCTAATGGTCTGCATATTTAAAAGACGCCTCTAGATAATTGAGTGACAAAGATACATATTTGACTTTAAAGTAGAACCCTACCAAATAAGAATAAGCTGTGAATTTTATTGGAGAAGGGGAAAATGTATTAATTAAATTATATCCATAATCAGATTTATGTAGTACTAACATTTTACTTTTTACCAAAAATTGATAGTTCCAGGGATTGATCAAATCATGTGCACTCTTCAATCACAACCCTTCACTACCAGACTACCTCCATACCTTGAAGATATAACACACATTTTAAGAATTATTTAAGTTCCAAGATCCAACATATCTTTTAGTCATGGCTGATGTCTCTTCCCTTTACACATTAATTGATCATAATAATGGATTGTCAGCAGTGTCTGAAGCTTTAGATCTGGATGATAATCTATTAGAATTGAACCAGGAGTTTATTATTGAAAATATTGACTTCATTTTACATCATAATTATTCCTACTTTCAGGGTGAATATTATCTTCAAGCAAGAAGTACAGGCATGGGGACCAGATTCCCTCTAAGTTATACAAACATCTTGATAGGAGATTGTGAATCCTGTAATCTCAATTGGTATCTCAAAAAGCATAATCAATTGGCAGCATCTACTTTTTTTTCAAATAAGAAATAGTTGCCACTATTAACAGTGGTTTAGAAATATCAATATAGATATAGAAATATCTGCGAACAATATAGGTACAATATAGGTACATCAGAATGAACGGTTACAGTGCAGTATATTTTCTTAAGTAGAAACATATTCAAAGGGATCCATTTTTGGAAAAGGATTATGAAGTAAATCTGCTAGACAAAGTGGGGAATAAAGCTTTTCTTTTTTTTTAAAAGACAAGATCTACTAATTGAAGAACCAAAAAAACTTCTCTCAATGATTTTTATAGATGCTCTTTTATAACAAACTACAATTCCGTAACAGGTCCGATTAAAAAAAAATAATTCACGTCTATTTCTCCCAGCACACTAAAATAAATTAATTCCAAACCTGAATCTTTTTTTTTTTATGTTGAAGTCATCATCATGATGAATTAAACATGTTATACAACCTTGAGACCTTGTTGTCATGCCACTGACGGCTTAGCTGTTGCTACTGCTTGTTGTGGGGGATGGAAGTGATGGACTTGGAGACAGCACTGCTAGCACTTTTGCTTCTGTGACAGTACAGCAATATACTGAAAGTTTTTCATCTCAACTCGTTTACATGCTTTCACTTAAAGTTACACAAGGAGGACCAGCTGCCCCAGTGATTTCTGACAACTTTCTCCTGAAGTGTGAAGTTTCAACAGATCAGAAACATCCAGGCTATAACTAACATCATCAGGGGCATGGACATTATCAACATTCCATACCACAGTGTGTTTCTATTACATCACAAATGTAACCTTTTTTCTCATTCACAGATTTTTCTTACCACATATCTCATGTAAGCAAGTTTAAGATAGTAAGCAATATACACATTCAGTCACTTTCTAACTTAAGGAGTCCACACACAAAGTTGTATATCCCAACTTTATAACAGGTATCACAATGCAATGGTTGGAATCAGTAAAATTATCTTTGTTTAAGAACAGATATACAGAATCCATGGTCTGTTTACAGCCCTGAGGGCCTGAAGCGCAATAACTCAGCTGTATTTAAATAAATTAGCTTCAAATTATTAAAAGAACAAACCTGATAGTGATGAATAATTTTACAAACATGGCCTAAAAAAACTTCTAAACGGTTACAGTTCCAATTTAATCCTAAAGTCTGTATGTTTTAAGAATGCTATTTTGATAACAATGTATTTTTTTGTTTTAAAAAATGGAAAAAGTTTTAGCCTGTCGAACAATATGTAATTTATTCATGTGAGTTATCAGTGATGAAGTTTTATGTTAGGGCATTTCAAATGAGGACCTTTGAATGGCATGGTGTAATTATGTTTCCATTACATACGGCACTGGCAACAAAAGCAATATTATTTTGACAAAAAAATATTGTTTCATTCATTAGGAATAATAAAATCCATTCCAAAGTCAATGATAAATTCTGCATGTGTGGGATAAGATTTAATGCAATGGTTCTTGTAGATGTATTAACATGTATATACATTATGCAATTTATTAAAGTTAAAGTGGGACCAATGCCTTAACTTTTCACCTACCATGCACTTTGCTGTGGGTTAATTAAATAATCTTGGGGAGGGGGGGTGATATCCCTGCTAATGTGTATAGAGTTAAATAATTATTTAAACAATTCCTGCGGGGGCACAGACATTTAGCCATGCCTCCCCGCTCACCCCTTCACATTCCCTGTGTAATGAGGGAGATTAAACTATAAAGAAATGTCCCTTTGGGGGGAATAGACTTGAATGGAGTCCACTGAAGTCCATTAAAGGTATTGGATGTCACTTGTACACAGGAGAATATAAACAGGCTACCGTGCAACCAAATCCATTTTTTTAAACCCGTGCCACCAGCCAAAGATGGATTTTTTTCCCATCACGTTTTTTTAACATTCACATTTTTGGGCATAGCCTCTTTCCTTAGGCCAAAAATTGAGGACTGAAGTCTTCATAGATCACGTGATGGCGCCTTTAAAATAAATACCCTTTTCTTCCTAACTTCATTTTAATTATGTTTTATTTTTTTATCGTGGCTGAAGTTTATAAAAGATAAGTGACTCTTTTTCACTTTTACATTTTGTTTATTTTTTTTCTTTACTTAACTATCGATCTCTAGCCCACCAGAAAGGGCTTGTGGAACTTCAGGGGTTCCCTACCTCTTTAAATGTGATTTTGTGAATATCTAATCCATTTGACCCCAATTGGTGAGGACCAGGGTGACATAAATGTCCCTCAAGGTCATTTATTTTTTACTTGAATACCCTAATCCCACTGGAAATGGAATAGAGAAGAGGGGAGGCATAGGAGATTTTAATTATTATTTTTATTCAATCATCAGCTTCTGGAACCCCCTTTGTTAAACTTCATGTTTGTAGACTATAAATCAGTTCCGGAATGATGATGATGATGATGATGATGATGATGATGAAAAAGAGTATTATACTTGTGTAAAGGTGTATTTTTTTTTAAAACTTTAAAATACTTAGAGGATATGTATAAAATGAACATTTTTTGTGGAAAATAATCTAAGTGCTTTCTGAATGTGTTTATTTAGCTCTTAGTCATTAAAATGCATCCTCCATGTCAGTGTTTTCATCCTTTTTTTATAATGGAATTAAAGTTTAATTTAGTTGGCAGGCAGTGGAACATGCACAATAGAAGACCGTAATTCATTTAATATTAATCACCGCTAGACATTTACAGTAACGCTGTCAATTCTCTGAACTCCAAAATATTATATCAAAATAAAATTGTGTACCACAAGGATTATACCACAGAGAGGCCAATTATTTCGTTTCAGAGAAAGGTTATGTCAATCGTTGTGCAATAATCTGACATATATTATCATAACTGGATTTCACATGGATATTCTGGGTGAAGTGCCACTTTTCTGGGTCACCGCGGGAAACACTGGGTAATGGGATCAGCATCTCGGCATGCCACACTTCACACCCAACAAAAGCGTGTCCCACGATGTTAGCGGGAACATCTATGGACAACAGTGAGATCACCAACCGACATCAGTAGAACTGCCCATCGACATCAGTGGGACCTCCTACCCGCAACGGGGGTCTCCAAGTGGCCAGAGCCAGAAATTTCCCAAATCACACAGGGTCGCGCCATCTGGGGCTGACTTCTTATAATTCTATATTGCTATGGTCATATATAAGACTCTCAGGTAGTGCTTTTGCTCCTATTATGCTATGCGTAATATGCCTACTTGAATGCAGGTGACTCAATTAAGTGTATCTTTAAATAATGATAAGTTAAGGTTTCCATGAGGGCCAGTATTAGAGCCATTGGGGTTACACATTTGGTGAGCCACTCCGTAGAATCTTTACAATAGGCAGCTCTTTTTAAAAGTTCCCAGGTATGCTCATCACCAGCACGGAAGAGCAAAGCATTTAAGTATCCTCTGGAAAGACATGATCCAGTTTTAGCCTGAACAAAGTGACAAGAGGCTGCCTTCCAACAAAGTGGAGCTGCGCAGCAGAGTAGCAATGAGATTCAGGTCCAGCTGCTCCTGGAAAGGTGACAGGCAGATATCAGCAGCAGCAAGCGTTTTCTTGTTAAATACACAAAAGGGGTAACTCTACTCACATTATTCTGATCCCCATAAAGTGTACCACTGCTTCCCTAGGGAACTTGTGGGTATTTCCTGTCCAGGTTGTGGATTTCCTTTGAGAGGGAAATACATCTGTATGAGTGGTTATAATTGAGGTTTGGGTTTATTTTGTGCTGTTATTGCTATGAACTATAGCAGGGCACATCATTTTATCTACACTTACATCCATATTAGACAGCCAGCTAATCTGATCTCCCAGAAGAGAGGACGCACAGGATCTACCTGTTGCATTGTCAAGTTAGGAGGTAACCATAGAGGAGTATAGTGACTGGGTCAAGTACTGCCCAGAGGTGGTTACACTTATATGGAATTGAATATGTTTACCACCCACACTTTAGATACACCTCCTCACTCAAAAAAAATTTGTTTTCATCCAAACTGAGCAGCTCCTTAACACCACCACCTTTTCCCTGTCTCTTTCTAAAATAATTCTCCTCAGATTGTCCTCATCATTACCACCTCACCCTCTCCTCCTTTTGTACATTTGGCAAAATAAGAGAGGCACAATGCATTCACATGGCCAATCATTAGTCACTAGTGTATCTGTGTCTTCCAACTGACTTGACCAGTTTAAAGCAAATTGAATAAAAGGTAGGTGAAAATTCATACTTAATTTTAAGTGTTGCATTAATCAAATACTTCTGGTCTTTATATATTTAATCCCATTTGTAATTGTAGAATTAGGTGATGACACATCTGTGAGTTTAAATCCGGCCAGGCCTCTTACAGGGGCGGCCATGACTTGTGGTTTGTAGAGCTCTGGGTGATGCCTGACACACTCTCTCTCTCACTTACACTCTTATTTACTCTAACGATCACTCAGAACTTCTCCCTACCTTCTCTGACAACCTCTTCCGAGTCCCTGTCTCTATGCTCTGCAGATTTGCTTCTTCTCTTGCATAGACTTGGAGAGAAAGACAGGTGTGAAAAAGGCTCCTCTTTCTCAGCAAATCTGTTTTCGTTATTCTAACCTCTATATTCTAGCTTCTATATTCTGTGCACTTCTGCGAAAAGGTAGAGATACTGGGACCGCCTCTCACCCATTCTGCCAGTTGGGGGTGAAGGTGTGCCCAGAGGCTCCACCCCTTTTGCACAAGCCCAACAGTAGGCCAGGTTCAGAAGTAGAATATACAAAAGAAACTAATCAGCAGGGTAAGGAGACAGAAACATGAAATGGTTGGAGGAAAAAGTAAGGATAAGAAAAAGAAATTGATTGAGGGTGAGTACACTTTGTTTCCGAATCGAAAAAAGCCCTCCGAATTTCATCCAAACTGAAATGGCAGGAAACAAAATTCGTTGTCTGAAAACAAATGGACCAAAAACTAAATGAAAAAGTTGGTCTATTAAACATCATGCATTAGGTCATTTGGCCTTTTATTTTATTTTTGTTTGCTCCTGCAAACCATTCATCTTTTTAAGGAATCGGCATTCTGTCCTTAGTGATATGGGGTACTAGACCAAACTTCTAAGTACCACCTACCCTGTTTCCCTACCAAATTCCAACATGTTATTTAAAAAGATATATGTTTGATTGCTTTTTACTCTTTATTAATAACATTGATTGATTCAACTACATTTTACTTACTTCACAAATCGCTGGACTTGCTCACGCGGCCTAACATTATGCATAAGAGAAGAATTCTCCTCCACGCGTGCTTTGCATTATGATCTCACCCAAAACGAGTGTTGCACTTTTCCTTCTAGTAATCAATTATTCTTTTTTAATTGTTGAAAGAAGACATTGTCTCCTCAGTAACAAATTATAAGATGCTTAATTATTGTGAAACTTAGTGTTCAACATTGTTCTGTGTACGACCTGTTTGTGGTGGCTTACCACTATAGCAAGTACACACACATAGCTCCGACAGGAACATCTTTCAAAGCTGTTCCTCTTTTCTCCTACTTTTATTGATTCTTGGCAGGGGTTTATGATAGTAAAAATGTATGCAGAATTAGCACACTGGGCATCAGAATGCAGAAGGTTATTTTGCAAAGTAAGTACTCTATTTTTTGGGATCTTCAACTGTTTTTTTGGGATCTTCAACTGGTAGGTCCTTCAAGAACCCCTAACGATTTTCACTTTATCCTATAGACTTTAAGATATCCCATTTGTTTTGGTTTTTTTTTACATATTGTTGACTAAGAAATTTATATGGATAAAAAATACAGATATGTGAGGCATGGAGATTTACCCCAAAAATATACTCTTTGGGTAGCATAAAGACCAAAATGTATAACAAAAAAGACAAAGAAGGTACATACTTGGATGTATACACAGATCAAACTACATAAGACATTACAAAAGTTATTATGCCTAATTTATTTTATGTGTAATTTCTTATTTAAGCCAGAAAGACAGAAATACATTTCTGAAATTACAGTTGAGTTATATACAGGGCAGCAAAATTAAGAGTAGGCTACATTTGTATTGCATATTGGTCACTGCCGAACATTCTGAACCTTGCTAATTACAGCATGTGAATTATTATAATTTTAAAATGTACAATACATTAGTGTATAGATTTGAACAGGTTAAAGAATGAAATTCGGTAAGGCACACATTTATATTACATTAAAATAGCTTTTTATGAAACAAAACCAAGTGTTCTAAAATTGTAATATAAGGCATTCTCATTATTAAACCCATTCTTACATGAAATGTAATGTCACATATTTGAAGCTTATACTTTACCCTAGCTGTTAAACAAAGTTGAAGCTCAAAGCTAGTGCATGACATATATAAAAGAATACTTTTTAAAATATATGTGATTCTTATGGCAACACATTTAATTTTCACTCTTTTTTTCCCCTTAAAAAGAGCTCTAAGTATATTTAAGTATAAATAGGTATATATATATATATATATATATATATATATATATATATATATATATAAATATATATATATATGTAGATAAAGGGCTGTGAAAAAGTATTTTCCCTTCCTGATTTCTTCTATTTTTGATAGTAAACAAAAATGCAAATTCCAAAATTTCAAAACATAATTTCATTTATTGAAGGTTAAGAGTTAATCAAAACCTATATCACCCATGAGAAAAAGTAATTGCCCCCTAAACCAAATAGCTGCTTGTGCCACTCTCCCCAAACTGATAGATGTCAATTACTTTGTTTCTGTTATTGAATTTCTTAAGATCACAGTATGTGCTGATTTTGGAGACCTTTTTGGCCTACTTTAGCCACTTTGTTCTGTTTAATTAATGTTTAGATTTCAAAGGGCTGGTGTGATGGACTGGAAAGTGGACTGTTAGAAAACATACATTTTTAAAACTAGGCACCCTATGGGCATTTATAATGCCAATATTTTAACTCTTGGCGCTAATTGTAGGAATTGGAGGACTTGCTCATAAAAAAACTGCACTTTTTTGGTGACAGTGGTGAGTTATTTTTACATGTTACCATATATATATATTTGTTTGAAAAAATAATAATTAATAATAATAATGTATTTTGTTTTTTTTACTATACACTATACACTGAGGTTGTGTAGCCCCCTCTGGGGCACTGCAGGCTTGCCTCAATGAAGAGGCAGCCTGGAATGCCCCTCACCCCATGTACATGTACGGGAATTTTCACTAACACATTGCATCATCACCCCATACATGTACATGGATTGTCGTTAAGAGGTTATTCTACAGGTATGGATAACTGTTTAAAAAATATCATTTTAACTAAAACTGATATGTAAGAGATTCATAATGGTTCGTCAATGGTGTATGTTCAGGCAAAGCAAGTATTTAGCAATGCAAGGTGTACAAGTTCTCAAAGCTTAAAAATGAGTTCAAACGTTGTTATATCATTAAAAATATAGGCTCAAACTAACAGATGCACAACTTTAATATATATTTCAAGTGTATCTTTTCTGGATGTTAAGCCTCATTTTGAGTTATAGTGATGAATGTATTTTGCCATGTGGTGTGCTGATATGTAAAATGGTGGTTAGCAGCCATGCAGCATTAAAGAGGAAAAGAAACAGTAATGCAGATTAGTTTAAATCTTTTCTGCAATCCTGAAAGGCTATTTAAGTATGAGTATGTTGAATTGGTGTATATAATGGTGTAAATGAAACACAGGACACTTATTATTGGGATATGTTTATTGAAATGATACAGTGAAAAACATTCCAGATGTAAAAGGAAAAACTGTTTTATGCTGTTAGACACAGTAGTGTGAATTTCGAATCTACTGAAGTAAGCCTACTGAGTGTACAGATTGAGCATTGGAAATTGTGAATATGCACACTCTGTGAACCTAGAGAAAATGTGTTATCAATGTTAAAAATGTTATGGAAAATGTTATGCTTGCCTAAATTGAAAAAGTGGTAAAAAAACAGCTAGAATGGCACTGACTGCAAACTGCTCCTGCTTCTCATTATTCTACAGTTGCTGCCTCTCATTCCGCCATGTTTGAAACCGGTAACACTGGCAGTAATCATGCTGGGGTGTGTCTAGTTTAATTGAATAGCTATTTTCCATCTATGCATTAAATCATCACATACATATACATGCATACATTTATATGTATGGACAAAAGTATTGGGGCACACCTTATTGAATTCTTCAATCAGACCCACTGCCACGGGTGTATAAAATCAAGCCATGCTGTCTGTAAACATTTGTGAAAAAAATGGGTCGTTCTAAAGAGTTCAGTGAATTTGAGCGTGGTACTGACATAGGATGCCACCTTTACAATACCTTTGTGAAATTTCATCCCTGCTAGATATTCCATGGTCAACAGTGGTATTATTGGAAAGTGGAAGCGTTTGGGAACAGCAGGAACTCAGCAGAAGACAACATAAAGTCACAGAGGGGAGTCACCAAGTGCTGAGGCAGATGGTGTGTAAAAGTTGCCAAATCTCTGCTTATTCCATACTGAAGCATTTCAATCTACTACTGTCATTAATATCAGCACAAAAAATGTGTAGATGAAGCTTCCTTGAATGGGTATCCATGGCCAAGCAGCTGCATGCAAGCTTCACATCACCGAGTACGATGCCAAGCTTGGGATTGAGTGGTGTAAAGTACGCCAGCACTGGATTCTGGAGCAGTGGAAACGTGTTCTGTGGAGTGACGAATCACATTTTCTGCTTGGCATATTTAGATCATATATTGTAGATAGATAGATAGATAGATAGATAGGTCAAAAGGCATTGCAAAGTGATATTTGTGTATTAGGAGTAAGTGTTGGTGCAGTAAGGATAAGGCTGTGTCTCCTCCAGCAATACAAACAGGAAAGAGGGAAGCACATGCCACTGACGTCCCTCCACTGGCACCTAAGTGCTTTGTTTCTCATTGGCTCCCAGCCTCTTCAAAATTGGCCGTGTCCTATGGTACTAATCTTGATAGTGTGTGTCAGAGACTGCATATTTTGTTGTATAAAGTGTTGGAGCCTGTCTGAGCATAGGACATTTCTTCCTTTCCTCTATGCTGGTCTAGTATGAGGAGAATGCTGTGATGGGGGACACTTATTTCCATTTTGTAGCCATTGCTAGCTTAATACTATACATATATTAATTCATAATATATGAATCATCAGTTTCCTCTGAGGAGGAAGAAGTCCTCCTGAAAAGAAGTGTAGAAGGGCTATCTCTAGGGAGAAGGGCAACTTGAACCACAACACTGATATCAGGAAGTTAAACTCCCAATCATGTCACAATGGATCATGTCACTCTTATATGCTTTTTATATGTATTGAATGTTATTTTGAGTTAATAAATTAGCTATATTTTGTAGGAAAACATGGGATGTAAATATGGTTGTAAAATCACTTAAGCACTGAAATGCAAATTGAAAGGCATCTGTTCTGATTAGAATAGGTTGCATTATAATAGGTTTCCATTTATTCCAATCTTTTCATATACATTGAATTTCATTAGTTGATTTGTGAAGTAATAGCATAATTATCATTATTTGTTTGCAGTATGAACAGATGGTACATAGCAGGGTATAAAACTGGTCAGCAGAAATGTGTCTAAACTTAAATGTGTGATATGCTAAATAGCAAATATTTTACCACTCATGTAGCCCAAACCCAAGCATAAAGCTCTTTGTACTCTGCTACACACTTACACACACATATGCAGTTGTGTGAAAAAGAAGGCACACCTTCTTTGAATGATATGGTTTTAAATATCAGGACATGAATCATCCATTCCTTAGCAGGTCTAAAACTTAGATAACAACAATACATGACATATTACACTGTTGTGATTTATTATACACATAGCTATAGTTAGACAAAATCCAAAGGGACATCAAACAGGTTACAAACTCTCAAAACTATAGCTTTTATTAAGGCTACTTAAAAACATCTTTCCAAAATTAACACAATTGGAGATTTAGTCACATTATATGCCAAGATTACGCTTAGCCCACCATTACGCAAAAGTACTGCTTTACGGTGACGCTCCTAAAATAAGTTTCTCTGGACACCATTAATGGAGCACCTGCGGTAGGGGGTGGTCCTAAACTCGAAGCATTATTAGAGTTTCAAATACAATCAAATCCAAAAGGGAAACGCTCTAGAGAAACCTAGAAATTGCCTTTTAGTCCCTGGTAAGTAATGTATTTGAAGAGTTTTTAGTGTTATGACACACTTACAATGGACTACTTAGGTGTAGTGATGGGTTAAGCATATTATGGCCATATGAAGTCTCCAATTTTGTTATCTTTGAAAGTTATTTTTAAGACTTAAATATAAACTATGGTTTTGAGAGTTTAACCCGTTTGATGTTTGATGACCCGTTATATATATATGTATTTAAACATTTATTTTTATAGATATAAAACTCTAAAATGGACTGTATCTTATTGTTTCTGCAGAAAATCACCACTGTTACAGTCTGTTGTTGGATATCACTTTCCCACCGTTTATTGCTCAAGTTGAGGATGTACCTTAATATAGGATGTGCCCAAGCAATGTAATAGATCTCTTGAACATAAACATGATGGCTTTGTGCTGTCTAGACATTCGCTTTAGTTTATGGTAGCTTAGTTACAACAGTAAATCCTCAAATGGTTGTCAATTTTTGTCCGAAGATACATTTGTTGTGGACACCGAATTAACTTTCAACACATGCATGAATAAGTGCAGTCAATGGTCACGTCTCAGATAAATCACTGCTTTTAGAGAGAAACTATTTTTCCGGCAATCTCATTTTATTTGCACAGTAGCAGTTTAGATTAAATAATTATCTACGAAAAATTAATGCAGCCTTGTTTCTCATTGAAAGTGATTTCTACTCTTACTTAAAAACTTAAAAGTTTCCTTTATTACAATATTTATATATATTTTCCTGTTCTTTTCTTACTGTTTGCCTTAGGACCACTGATAAACATTAATAACATTTTGTATTAGCTGAAAAATATACCTGATATAACAGAATGTATATTGTCAGTCAAAAAGTTTCTTCTTTTGTATCTACCAACAGGTACTCTAAATCTAGGTATTTGGGGAATGCTGAACTTGAGTTTCTTTCAGACTAGTTAAATATTTAACTTTATGCCAATTTATTTTAAGTTTTTCAGTTAAGTGTGCACATGGATATATTTCCATAGTAGTTAAATTATAGTTTCGGTCTATTTAAATGTATTTATACAAAAAAATATGTTGGTTTTGAATGCATGTTTGATAGGGGCCACTAAGCGTGCCCATTGTCTTGCTTCAGCCCATGTACAGTAGCTGTGAAATTGATTGAGGTTTGTGCTGTTGCAGTGCAGCCCTTAAGCATTGCTCCCACGAGAACTCCTGCAATGAAGTGAAGCTGTGCTTCATTACATGAAGTCATATCACAAGCTTCCAGCTCCTGCCAACGAGCCTACGTATTTCCGCTCTCGTTATCTATGCAGCATCGCAGGGGTTAACAGGAGCGGAAATCTGTAGGTTCGCCATCAGGAGTTAAAGGGCCATAAAAACGACTTTATTGGTAGTTGGCAGGGTCCCCTGCAGGCAACCAATAGAGTCGCTTGTATGGCCCTTTAACTCCTGACGTGGCACTAGGCCTAGGGAGACCAATGGTCTCCCCGCTCCAAGGTCTGTACGAGCGACTCTATTGGTCGCTGGCAGGGAGCTCCTCTGCCATTGGTTGATGGCAGACGAGCCCCCTGCCGGCGACCAATGGAGTCAGTTGTACAGACTTTTAAAATCCTGGTGCCGCAACTTGGCTGTTAAAGGTCTGTACAAAAGACCAATAGAGTCGCTTGTACGGACTTTTGACTCTTGGAGCGGGGACCGTCAGGAGTTAAAGGGTCGTGCGAGTGACTCTATTGGTCACCTGCCGGGACCTCATTTGCCATCAACCAATAGAGTCACTTGCACGGCCCTTTAACTCCTGATGGTGAACCTACGTATTTCCGCTGCTGTTAACCCCTGCTATGCTGCGTAGATGGGGAAGAGACCAGGGAGATTAGTAAATGAAGACAAAGACAAAGATTATTTTGTAATAATATTACAGAAGGTCATAATATGTAGTATGATATGTCTTTTTGCAGATGCTACAAAGGTCTGCAACAGGGTAGAATGGTCGAGAGCGTGGCAGCTGCAGTTTAACTTGGCACATAAAAATCCCAAGGCAGAATATAGTGTTGGTGGCAGTGTTCTGTGTTCTGTAACAACGGAAGAGAGAGACTTAGGAGTAATTATTTCTGATGACTTAAAGGTAAGCAGACAATTCAATGAAGCCTCTCAAAAGGCAAGCAAGATACTGGGTTACATAGGGAAAGGCATTAGTAGCAGAAAGAGGGAGGTGATTATACCACTTAACAGATCTCTGGTCAAGCCTTACCTAGAATATGTGTACAAGTCTGGAGACCCCATCTCCAGAAGGATATCGACACATTGTAGAGGGTTCAGAGGAGAGCTACTAAAATGGTTAGTGGTTTGCAGGACAGCAAGTATCAGGAAGTGTTAAAGACTGGTAGGGGTTTGAACCTCTTACATCAGAAAAAATGGGCAGGCTAGATGGGCCGAATGGTTCTTATCTATCGTCAAATTCTGTTTTTCAATGATGTATAGTTAAGTCTGCAAGATTTCTTTAAATTCTCCTTACCCATTTAATTATGCATTATGCAGGGGAAAAAAAAGATTTTCACTTCATTGTTCTAATTTTTCCACTTGGAAAAGTTTGGCATCACTACTAGATGTCTTGGCCAGTGCCTGATTTTGATGCCTAATAATTGTGGCTAGACATCCACAATGTCCAAACCGCTATCACATCTAGGCTATATGGGACGTTCCAGGGATTTATGTGAAGCAGTAATTTTGCATTCTGATGTTATAGTCCCTTTTGTGTAACATGGTTAGAGTTGGTGGGTATCTCTAGGAAGTTGGATACTTCAATCTTCCAAAACCAAAATAAATACACAAATTACATTTCAGAGTTATGTAAACCAGGGCTCGACAAATCTCAGGAGCCAGGTCGCCATGGCATCCAGGTGTTTGTCAGCTTGTCAAACAAAGTTTGCCTCATGGTGCAACAACAACCACTGCATCAAGGGATGCAACGATATATCGGTGGCCGAAACATATCAGTTGAAAATAGTATTTTCGGCAAAATGCCGAAATAAAAAAAAATGGCCGAAAATAATCCCAGCAGGGACCAGACTGCCTAACTGTGTGTTGCTCTTACTGTGCGAGCAGCGTCTCTTGTACTGGCCACAAAAAGCAGGAAATTACGTGAATTCATCTCACATCACATGACTGCTCCATTCCTCCTCCCAGTGGGGGGGCAAGAGAAGTTCATTCAGAGAGGCAAAGAGAGAAGCAGCAGGGCCCTTAGTGTGAGTGCAGTGCAAAGTGCTAGGGCAAAGTGTAAGTGCAGTGCAAAGTGTTGGGGCAAAGTGTAAGTGTAGGGCAAAAAATCCTGGCGCCTAACTTTTTTTAGCTGTTAGATTTGTGCATTTGGGTTTGTACAAATTGCAAATTTAACAAAATTTGCCTCCTGCATCAATCAAATGAATCGTCATAAACAAGGCCAGGCCCCCACTAAATGGAAGAAAAGAAGTAAAAAGTTCTGAAATTTCATCTGAATTTCTGATGAGCGGGCAAGAGACTTATTTTCTTTCTCCCAAAACGAATGGGCCAGAAATGAACCAAAAAGTTTGTCTGAATTGCTTTTGGCCCATTTGCACATGTCTGCTAGCTGATCCTTTCCCTGCTTCTCTGAAGGTCAAAAGTGTGCTTACAAAGATGTCACCAAGATGATGTCATATGTGTAATAAAGACGAGTCTGCTGTGTGGAGGCAAATAATTCATTCATACCTTCTAGACACCAGGAACTAGGGTTACAGAATTTGGATCACAATTAGCAGATACGTTATTTATACTATTTAGGCAATGTCTTGTCTTTCTTCCAACATTTTTTTTACAAATATAAGAAAAAAGTTAAGTACTAAAAAAGTTTAATAAAAAAGAATGAAATCATGAAAGTTACCCAAAAAATCAATGAAAACAGTTAATAACAACTGCCAATCACAAAATAAAGGTTTGTTTTGAGACTGGAGACATCTATTCTTGTTAAAAAAGAATTCAATAAAAATATGTGTCAGAGGTGAGGAAGTATCATGTTAGTTGATGGTACAGATACATTTACTAAGGTGAGGTTATAACATTTGGACAGAAATACTTACCTAAAACAAAAAAAAATGTACGTAAATGAAGTAGTGAAGCAGTGGAAATAGCAAGGATGCTAGGGGAAAAAGGCTAAGAGAAGACAAACCAATCGGTGAAAAAAGTGTTGAGTGTAAGACCTGTATGAAAATCCATGATTAACAAGTAGGGTACAAATATAAAAATTTTAAACATGATTCTGCAACACTATACAGGTTACAGTTCTTATTTATTAATGTTCACATAAATTGTCTAATGACTTCTGAATGATGAATGGTAAAAAGAGATAAGTTCAGGGAATGTTTGCTGGCTATCTCCACCTTGCAATGCAGTGCCCCAAGGGATCTCCATGAAATTGGATTTGAGTTGGTTCCAGCCATTTTAGTACTTGATTCATTTATTAGTCAATGTAGCTAAGTAGAAGGAATTTGATTTTGTAAGACATGATTTTACTTATTTCTAATATGTTGCATCATTTAACATTTTCCCTAGGGCTCAAGATTCATCTTACATAAATGTTCTGGTAACTACAATTACAAATTTTCTGTATTAGCACAGTATATTGTTTTTTTTTAAACAAAAAAAACTACAAGCACTGTCACAATTTTACATTGTTGTCTGTATACAGTAGACCAAATTAAGCAACTACACTACACCTTAATTTAAGGCATAATTGCCATTATTTGCTCGATTACAAGACAAGGTTTTTTCAGCGGAAATGCTCTAAAATATACACCTAGTCTTATATTCAAGGTCATCTTATAATCAGACCTCAAATAAAGGTCTGACTTCAAGACTAAGATCCAGATCCCTCGCAGTGCTGCAGGGGACCTGTACCCTCCTCTCTGGCAGCAGGTGGACAGCTGCACGGCGCACACAGATAACCGCCACTGCTGACTGCACTTCTGTTGGGGCTTCTATGACGGAGCGCCGGTGTCAAATGACCCTCTATTCCACGTTAGAAGACTCGGCGGAAGTACCAGCCAGCAGCAGCAGTGGAGCTTTTTCTCAATCATAGTTTTATTAAATATGACAAAATAGTTTACATGAATTAATATTTACTAAAATAAATATTTTTCTTATGGTGTAGTCTTATATTCATGCTTTTTCTTCATTAATATTCAAATTTTTGGGGTCATCTTATAATCAGGGTCATCTTATCGAGCAAATACGATATTATAGTTGTATTTGTTTTTGCATAACATGGCATCATTTTAAAATTGTACATGTTTTATGATTTTTCCTAACTTAGTTGGATATTAAAACCTATTTTTTTATAAAATACGATTAATATGAACTTATCTTTTTTCTTATTTATTTTTGAAGGTTCCTTTCCTGGGCCAAAGAGAAGGAGGAGAAGGCATCATTTGACAATCATAGATGGGGCCCTGTTCTGTAAGAAAATTATTTTTTGTTCAGTTACTCAGTTGTTTTATGGTCCATCCTCCAAGCACCTTATCTCTCCCCCTACTGGGAAAGTAGGTAATAGTATTTATCTACAGTGGGGCAAAAGAGTATTTAGTCAGCCACCAATTGTGCAAGTTCTCCACTTACAAAGATGAGAGAGGCCTGTAATTTTCACCATAGGTACACTTCAAAAAACAAAAACAAGGGCAAATTTTTATTATCCATTGATTATCATTTTCTTATATGACCATCAAATGTTGTCTAAGGTGTCAATTCTTAGTACATACTGAATACTGAATTACCAATGCCGGTGTGGCCTGTTATCCAAACCTGTGGAATTTGTGCTGTGTTTTACACCATCCTCGAGCAGTGTTAATTAATTTATTTTCCCACAACTACAAGGGAACAACAGGAAGCCCATACTCTCTTAATAACAGTAGAGGAAATGGTGATGGTGCTTAAACAAGGAAACCTGTTGAAGCTTTTAAATTTTAAGTCATGATGTTCGATAAGTAGGTGAGTTTATTTTGAGTGCACAAGGAGAAATCAATCATGGGTCTCAAAGGTAGGACAGAGAGTAATTTCAACATGATTAACATATTTTAATATGTATCATAGCCAGCTTGCTAGCCAGTAGCTATAATGTTAGTGCTTCACATCACATTGGAATGATAAGAAACATCTGGTTTCAGTAGAGAACCAATCAACGGAGAAATAATTGCTAGCAATATAGTGGGATGTTTTAGGCTTTGAGCCAAAAAGTGCTAGCCAGATTCCTAGAACAAACCTGGTACCAACTATTACGAGCACACATACCAATACAAGTTACTACACTTTAAACATGGCCCCTTAACCCAGCCTTCCCCAGAGGCCCCTACAGGGGGTGTGTTTTCCCACACACCCCCTTTAATTCTTAAAATCAATATTTTGGATACACTATATGGATAAAAGTATAAGAACACCTGGCAATTACACCAACAGGGACTTTTATGACACATCACATTCTAAATACATATACATTAATATGTAGTCGCCCCCCCCCTTTGCAGCTACAACAATGTAGATATTGGAGTGTTCCTATAGACATTCTTGCTCCTTCATCCAGTGGAGCATTTGTGAGTTCAGGTACTGATGTTGGACCAGAAGACTCCATTCCAGCTCATCCAAAAGTTGTTTAGTGAGGTTGAGGTCAGGGGTCTGTACAGTCCAGTCAAGTTCTTCCATATACTGGAATAGAAAAGCGCCTTCCCCAAACTGTTCCCAAAAAGTTGGAAGCATAGCTGTCAGGCCCCTAGTCCTTCACCTCCCTCTTACCTGGGGCGTCTGCCACGCCACGCTCCGTCACGGGGTGGGCTGCATCCCTGTCAGCCCGCGGTCCTCCCTGTGCTACCGACAGCCGCAGGGCGCACTGCCACCGCTCTGCGGTGGCCACCCGTGGCGTCTGATGCACGTAGCAGCCCCCCGCGAAACACACTCATTCTTATTCTTCCTCTCTCAAAGTCACTCACACTTTCAAGCGCTTTCACTATTTCACACTCTCAAAATCTCCCTACCTACTACACCGACCACTTATCTGTCCCTGCCTCCTTTCACGCAGCTCCGCTTCTGTGTGTGCCAGTATGGCACTCCCCTGCTGCACCCTGGCCATGTATGCCATTGACCCTTCCTACATTACTTCATAGCTTGTAGTGGACATGCAGAAGTCCACAGGTAACAGAAGAGCATGAAGTAGGTATGAAGAAGTATAAAGATCTGAATGTAAAAAATTGTTACAGTTGAAACAGTAGTGAAAATGTAGGCAAAAACACACAATTGGCACGTGAAGTTATCAGCTGTGTTAGCAGTAGCATATTGTACTGGCAACAAAGAAGCAGTCTACAGTAACAACTATCCAGGGACATGCTGCTGAAATAAACCAAAGGCTGAGGAGATTCAGGAAGCAGGAATGCAGTTAAGACCATGGTCTAGGAGAATGCTGTTGAAATACAGCAAGAGGCACATAATGGGTGGTATCCGGTAGGGAAATAGTAAACTGAGGCATGCAAGAATATTGAACAATTATGAGGACAGCAGAGAAGCAACAACAGGAAGCTGCACGCATCTAAAACACCCTAAAGGAAACAGCAAAACCTCTTCACTACAGGACCAGGATGACTGGCTTCAAAGAATCACTGAGAATGGAGAAGAATTACACCAAGAACAGCTTAAAATAGGAGATGCATCCACTAATGCTGTGGGCAGGGGCATAGTGGGACAGATCGTGTATGTGGCACCCCCTACAAAAAAATACCATTTATTTCACAAATTTGTAAACTGTATGTCAACTGGACATTTATAAATAAATTGCATACGTTTAAATAAATTACATTTATTGAACAGATATGGTACAGCATAACTTCCATTACTATATACACTACTGAGCCAGACATTGACGGTAGTGCAGCATAACCCCTATCACTATGCACTAAGCCAGACTTTGACGTGGTAGGCCTCTGCCCCTAAAACAGCCTGTCTGTGCCACGCTGCACCTAAAAAAGCCTGGACGGACCCCCTTTAGGTACGCTACTGGCTGTGGGTACAGTTGCTAACATTTCCTATGTTGAATGACAGAACGTTTTGTTGGCCAGCACATTTAATTTGCATTGAAAACATTACTGTATTCACAACTTGCAATCACATGACCTTTAGTGAATACTTCTATGTATGATGACTGTTCAAAAATGTACTTGATTGTTTCACTCCATTATGTGAAACTCAATATGCCACTAGAAAGCAGTATCACTTTTGCTTAAGCTGCTCTTAAGACTGTACTGTTATATTTTTATGTCATTGCAATTAGGTTACAAAAAATATTTCCCCTTTCTCTCTCAATAATTCCCTTTTCTCCCCTCACTTTTCTTTCTCTCTCACCTATTTGCTCTGTTTTCATTATGTCTCCCTTCCATATCTTTCTTCTACCTTCTTTCTCTCTTATTCTCCTTCTCTCCCTTTCCCTCTCTCCTCTTCCTTGATATATTGTAGAGGGATCAGAGGAAGATTAAAATGATAAATGTTTTTCAGGATAAAGGTCATTAGGAAAGTGATAGGTTGGAGAAAAGAAGAGAGAGGTGTGATATAATAAAAACCTTTACATTTTAACAAAGTAGAGAAGGGAAGTTTACTTAAAAGATGGAAAAATGTTAGAACAAGTGTTTATAATCTAAAACTTA
The DNA here is from genome assembly GCA_009364415.1 of Spea multiplicata. NCBI lineage: Eukaryota > Metazoa > Chordata > Amphibia > Anura > Pelobatidae > Spea > Spea multiplicata. Next base: position 11,902 of record VKOC01015671.1, on the reverse strand, counting down.
TATGCAAAATAAGGAGGTTTCACATTACAGAGGATAGTAGATACATGGAACAGCGTTCAAGTTACACTCAATCTCTCAGACTCACAGTCTCATTTTGGTTCACCATCTCATGCTCTTTGAACGTCTCCCTACCTTCTCTGCCTACCATGTCTTCTCTGCCTACCATGTCTTCTACTCTCTTCTGTCCTTTTGAAGGCCTCCGAAATATGCAATCTGAAGCATTCAAATACTGAGTAATGTCTTGCTCCGAATAAGGAGATGCTAAACTATTCGACCACACTCCTTCCAACCCGCCATGTAGTGGAGTAGGCAGGGCAAAGTGGAAATGTTAAGCAGGTCAAGGACCAATCAGAATGCAGGATGCGCACTCTGTTTGAACTTTAAGTTCTGCCATTTATGTTGTTACAACTAGTTTAACAAGTTGAGTAGATAGTTAAAATGCAGAAGAAAGTATATTTCAAAAAGGAAGCCATACTGGGATATCATTTATAGTCTAGAATTATAGGGTCAGATGTAAAGTAAAACATATTTCTTTTTTGAGAGTCAGTGGTGGTGAGTTTGGGTTTGTTTTTTTATTTATTTACTGTCCTATGACTTTTCTATCACCATTATCCATAATATAATAATATAATAATAAAATAAAATAATATAATAAATTATAAAAGGTGTACTCTCCTAGGTTTAATGGCTGATACATTTTATTTTGTCATGGTTTTGATATTCACTCCTCAATTCTGACATGATGCTCCCTTGCTCGTTACACTGATCTTAACTAAGCAGTTAATTGCATACCATTTTCAATATAACAATATAAGAATATACTGCTTAGAGGTTGGCAGATAAGTCAAAAAGCCCCCAGCAAAGGTGGCAGGGGTTGATGTCCCAGGAGAATTTAAGTACGAAAGAAACAGGCATATATTAGCCAGACCACAAAAGATAAGATCAAGAGCAAAACAAAAATGGACAAACTGCTTCCCTTTGTAAAATATATATTTTACATCTTTGTAGTTTTTATTTATTTGGTGGATGAATATAGTTTAGGGGAGACGTTTTACAGAGTGGTTATTTCTGGGTTCTTGGAAGGGTCTCTGCATTTTGCTACAATCAAAGAGTATTGGATTGCCAGGTATCCAGGTGGTTAATGCTGTTGTAAAGATCATTAGTGGTAATAAATTGTGGGAGGTTCTGGGTGAGGCGTGGCGCTTGTAACTTCCCTAAATTGTATAACTGTATAATTTTACCTGCTTGGCTGGTTTTCGGAGTCTTTGTCTCTGTTAATGCACTTATGTTTACTTTTACAGGTTTTGAATGACAATGACTTTAATAAGCAAACCGGCCTTGGCCCTGGCCTTTTGAAACCCACATTCTGGTGGTTGTGTCATTATTACTTGATTAACAAGACCAAACCTAGCTTGTGGGGCTACATCTGAATATTCAATAAGTCTCTGGTTTTAGTACATTTCAACTTTCTTTTTCAACTGGACTTATTAAAACAGTGATTTATGTCTACTGTTTTACGCTTGATTTAATATGTGTCATCAGGAAATGTATGAGTAAAGATCTGGGTTCTGGGTTCCAGACCCCAACGCAGTACCTCACCTGAGTACCCACTTCTCGCGGGTACCGGGTCCAACGCAGCATCTCTGGTCCTCTACTCCTCTGAATACCGCTTGGCTACCATACAACTTTATCCGCCCCCGAATGGAGACGACGGGGAAAGCACTCAGGGGACGAGCATTAAAACCGAGCATTGCTCAGTGCTCAGTTATTGTGCCTACCTTCTGTCCTATTGCTAGTGCTTGTATCTGATCATGATTCCTGTGTACCGAACCCGGCTATTCCTTTGACCTTACTGACCTCCTGTGCCCCGGACCTTGTCTACTAAACGGGCAGTTAATAACCAATGGCACGCCTGGCTTTATATCGTGGCATTCTAAACACTGAAATCTGCTCCAGGGACCCCAGGCAATCCCTCCCCGGATTGTCAACATGCATCATATACAATATGACGCTGGAAGCCTGCTTTAAAAGAGCTTAGGAGGAGATCAACGATCACTTCCTAAGCTCAAACTGTGTTGCTGAAATGCCTCAACATTGACCACCCCAGGGCACACTCTAATGGATAATTAGATTCAAAGATATTCCAAATAGGACATTGGGGCAGAGTCACCAGATGTCAAAATGCAAAAAAATGTGCACCTCCCAAATGGGGTATTTTTTTTACAATATCCTATCCACAACACATAGTCCCCACACCACAATGGAGAGGAAGTAGACGCAACAGGGGCATAGACGCCACCAAAGGGCATTTCTTTTATTTTATAGGGAATGGGATGAGGGTGAGGAGGAGGCATGGCTTGGTGTCTATATCTCCCTTAGGTTAATTTTATGCAGGTCTACATATGGACACTATACCTCAGCAGGTTAATGTAATGATTTTCTGCCTCAAGGTGCAAGATAGGTAATCATTGATGTCTTTGGTAATAATGAGTCTGGGGACCACTGTTATATTTTTTATGTTTTTATGTATTTACTTTTGTTAATTCGGGTAAGGAGTGGACGTGAAACTCTTGTGGATACAAGGGCAAGTATTATGGGCAAGTTTGCTGCTACATATTTGCATTTTTAGTCAAATTCCAAACATTTTTAGTGTATTCAGTGCTAGCGAATTTTCCAAAAATACTTATATAAGTTTAGATGTTTAACTGCAGTAGATAAAAATGCATATTATGAAAACTTTAGGTAAAATTGGTAACACTATATATTTTTCTTATTTTTTCTTTATTTCTTACCATAACATTTTATTAATTCATCTTACAGTTTCTCCATTAAATGCATTATATCTCTTAGCAACCACCATATTTTATATTGGAAACAGCAAATGTGTTGAAGTCAGCCTTCTCTAGAAAATGTCAACTTCACAGCCATCTCAGTTTGTCATCAACCAAATATCCGCATCTTTTTCATGTCCTTGTAAGAACTTAGCTTTTAACATTCAACTGCTGCTGTGATGTGCAATATTGTATTGCAAATCAATTTTAGGAATGAGGAAATGGTGATTTACGCAAGGACTCCCATGGAATTTCATATTACATCCACACAAGTAGCAGATAAGAGCATTAGGATTAATAGTGTCTCAACAGATGTCAAAAGAATTAGCAAGCATTTTTTTGTTTGGTTCTGTAAATTTACTGATAATGTCATGTTTTCACTGCTGTGAGTGTGAAACTCTTTGACTTATATGTCTATATTTTCAGATTTTTTTGATAAAGTGTTAATGAGTTGCTCTTCAAAGGGTAGTTTAAAGGTCCCTGACAGAAAGGAATAGAGAAGAGATGACCTTCCTTACTTTATTACCTTTGAACTGCCGCTATGCATTATTTAATGGTACTAAAGCTGTTTGTTATAGCCTGATGTGTACTAAAATACAATAGTAGAAATGAGTTCAATTTACTTGTATCTTAATGTTTTGCTTTGTTTGATACATGTATTCAGATAATTAAATATGGCACTTCATTTCTAAAGGAGTTGGCTATTTTTTCTTCCACACATATTATTTTTTATTATGTAAGGAATCGTGTTGTAGCCATCAAGGAGTGTTAGAATTCAGGTGTCACAATTAACAGAGTCACTTTTCCATTGAACAGCTTAGTACAGTGGAATGTCAAATGTCAAGTGTTCAAATTAATCACTTATGAGAAATGTTACAAGGATTGTTCAAATATAAATTCAGGAGCAATTATTAGAGAGTACATATTCCCTTGGGGTTCTAAATGAATACGGAAACAGAAATTAACTCTAGAATGTTGTAAAAAATACTGCTCATGTAGGCTAATTTATTGATAAAGTGTTAAGGTAAGGAATGAAATGGAAAAACATCTTGAAGCTACAGGTGACCAAACTTTTGAGAAATGCCAACATCAACATTAGCACATTTCTCATATGATTATCACACGGGTCAATCAATGCTTGGAGCCCAACACATGACACATATCAAATATCACTGGTTGTATTACAGAATTTTAGTCAATGTATCACATCATCTATATGGGGGGGATAAAAGGAAAGCATGACCAAAATCTAATTAGATTATCTTAAATTAGATTTAACCATTAATAAGCAAGGGGAAGAAGACTCATGTTGGGCATAAAATGCACAGCCAGTCTATAAGTTGCAGCCTTTATGCTGCCATGAATGATTCCCAGGGAGCCTAGTCACTCTGCAATAACAGTCACAGCCTTTTATTCAACAAATACTTCTCTTCTCCTGCCCTCATCCGCCTGTGCTTTTTAAATGCAGAGACACAGGCATAAGAAGGTGGATTTCACTGGACTTTCATAAGCACTAGTACATTAGCCTAAAACACCACTACTTGGTGCAGACCGGTAAATGGGGAGATCAGAGTAAGCAGCAGGGAGGGCAGTTCAGATTTAGGGCATAGGAACCACTTTGGCTACTGATGTTGTGAGCATACCTGGGAATATTAAATGTACAACCTGAGTATAGACTCACCTGACAGGGATCTTGCTTGGCTTTACACTATACTTGAGCAGATGGTAACATTTTAATACAATTTTCATTGTTAGAGCACAAGTGTATGTGAATATTCCTATGGTGGATGCAAATATGATTTTCTGAGTTACTTCTGGGTAAGTTACTGTGGGCCCAAGTTTAATGCCTGTTTTGGTCTGGGGCAGAGCTACAAGCTTAAACTAAAACTGTATCAAACTCAAGCTTTTCCTTACTTTTGTAATAGGATACATGTATTTGGAAGAAAACCCAACTACTTGAATCTTCGTAAATGGGCAACTTATCTCATGGATGAGTTTAACAAACCTGGCCTTGGACTGGCAGGACTTGTGTCCTTAACCCGCCTATCTTTACAGCTGAAACATACTGATCTAAATAATTTTTAAAAAAACAGACTTTGGAGAAAAATAGGAATGCAAGAGATTCTTTAGTGCTGATTTCTGTAATGATTTTATTTCACATTGCTCACATAGAATATTTTTACAAGTTTGGATGACATACAGACGAATAATCCTATTAATATCCTATGAATAAATAATGAATATATGATGAATAAATTATTATTAGTAGTATAATTATGTATTTTTACAACAAGAAATAGTGATTATATCCTAGTGCCTCACTATACACATAGCAATATTCAATAGTGTGTGTCTCCCCAGCACACACACATGATAGCGATAAAACATAAAAAAGTTAAATTTACTAAAGTGAGCTTTAAATAGATATACAGTGGTGAAAAAAAAAAGTACACCCTCTTTGAATCAGGACATAATAATAATCAACAATTGTCATGCAATAGGACAATGATCCCAAGCACACCAGCAAATCTACAACAGAATGAAAAAGAAAAGAATTAAAGTGTTGCAAAGGCCCAGTCAAAGTCTAGACCATAACCCGATTGAAATGCTGTGGCAGGACCTTTAAGAGAAATGCCTAGAAACCTTAATGTACATTGTAAAGAAGAGTAGGCCAAAATTCCTCCAAAACGATGTTATAGATTGATAGTCATACAGAAAATGATTACTTCAAATTATTGCTAAAAGTGGTTTTACAAGCTATTGAATCATAAGGTGTACTTAGCTTTTCACAAATTGCGTCTCAAAGCTCATTTTGGCTTTATTTTTGTTGAATAAATAATGACACCGTGTAATATGTCATGTGTTGTTGTTCATCTGAGGTTGTATTTATCTAATTTTTAGCAATTTTTATTGTTATGTCCTGATATGTAAAGTCATAGAACTCAAACTGCATCTACTACAAACTCCAGCAAAACAAATCTCTTCCAAATGGATCCAATTAGAAGAAGTTAATTATAGTCTATTATTAGCGGACGGCTTTTAAAACTTTTTAACTACGGTCTTTTTTCTTCATTTCTATCACGGAGGTCTGGAGATGCGGGAACCTGCTCTTTGAGACGAAGTCTGAAGATCCTGTACGATCCATTGGAGACCAAATCCCCGGAAAAGACCTTTTGAGGAGCCTGCTTTTACTATAAAGCATCATTCTTTTTTTCTTTCTATTGGATTTTCTGATGAGCTTGCCTAATCCAGCCCACTTGTGAGTGGTTCTTACACTTATATACATTGTTTAATTATTTCAAAAGAATGACCTACTTGTGCTGGAAAAAGTGATATATTATGTGTGTGCACTCAATGAGCTAGCAAAAAAACGGTCCTGAAGGGGATAAAGATTATAAGAACTTTTTTTAACCTCTTTTTTGTCCTCGATATCAAGCCATTCAGCAACAGAAAAAAACCCAGGGACAGTGTGCGATTGCCCCATGTTATTAGCTTTTGTAGACGAGTAAAAGATGTTTTAAACAAAATTCAGAAAAGGTGTTTTTTTTCCCATATTTTTACAGTAAATTAGATGTTATGATCAAAATAACGATATCTAAAGAAAGTTTTTTCTAAATGAGAAAGAAGAATATTGCAGCTAAACACAAACACCACAGCTATTGTCAACGTTATCACTCCTGAGGGGCTTGATATGGATAAATCGAAGGTACTGGCGATCAAGGACTGGCCACAGCCTATGGGTCTCAAGGCCCTTCAACATTTCCTTGGATTTGCCAACTACTACAGACGCTTCATCCGTAATTACTCGAGGACTGTTGCACCTCTAAAAGACTTGACCAAGAAAGGGGCCAAGGTCACAGGGTGGTCCTCCGAGGCCGTTTCTGCATTCGCTCTTCTCAAAGAGAAATTCACGACGGCTCCGGTGTTACGGCATCCCAACCCTCACCTACCTTTTGTCCTAGAGGTGGATGCTCCTGAATCTGGGGTTAGAGCTATACTCTCCCAACAAGATTCTTACAGCCGACCACTACATCCTTGCGGCTTCTTCTCCAGGCACTTCTCCGCAGCAGAGAGGAACTATGATATCGGGAATAAGGAACTGTTGGTGGTTATCCTGGCCTTGGAGGAGTGGTATCACCTGCTTGAGGGGGCTTCTATACCTACCTTGATTCTGACCAATCATAAGAACCTCCAATACATCGAATCTGCTAAGTGCCTTAATCCTCGTCAAGCCAGGTGGGCTCTTTCTCTCTCTTGCTTTCCCTTCGTGCTGACGTACCTCCCTGGTTCAAAGAACACTAAGGCGGATGCGTTATCTCGCATGCATACACAACCAGAGGAATCTGAACCCATCGTCCCTTCTACCAAAGTCGTTGCTGTCATTCGGTTACGGGGTCACACTCCTCTTCTGGATCGCATCACTCACTCTCAAGGTCAAGCTCCAGTCTCCAAGCCTCCAGGGAAGCTATATATTCCCCCCAGTTTGTGTGCAATTATTCTACGCACACTCCATGGCTCCAGAACCTCGGGACATTCTGGAGTGGCGCGCACCAAGGATTTACTTTCACAGACTTTTTGATGGCCTCACTGGGGCAGGGATGCTACAGCTTTCGTTCAATCGTGTACCAGGTGCGCCGCTAACAAGTCTTCTCGCACTCGTCCTGCTAGACTCCTTTGGCCTCTTCCTTGTCACTCCCTTGGACTCATGTGGCCATGGACTTTATTGTTGAGTTGCCTCCGTCTAAGGGACATACCGTGATGGTCGTGGTGGTCGTCCGTTTCTCGAAGATGGCTCACTTTGTTCTGCTACAGAAATTACCCAGCTCCTCCACCTTGGCAGACATTTTTATCCGGGAGATTGTTTGTCTCCACGGAGTGCCGTCTGAAATTGTGTCGAACAGAGGTACCCAGTTTGTAGCAAGATTTTGGCGTGAATTTGCTAAATCCTTGGGAATCACCTTGGCCTTCTCATCGGTGTATCACCCTCAGACGAACGGCCTGGTTAAGAGGGCTAATCAACATCTGGAGCAATACTTGCGCCTCTTCTTCAATGGCCACCAGGATAACTGGGTCGATCTACTGCTGTTCGCAGAATTCACGAGGAACAACACTCTGTAGGAGGCCACTAGGATCGCTCAATTTTTCTGCCTTTATGGTCTTCATCCACAGTCTCTCTCAGGGACATTACCTGTTTCGCCTGTTCCAGACCTGGAGGAGAGACTCACTTCCATCCGTGACACCTGGGCTTCTGTTCATTCCGCCTTAGAACATGCCGCTCCACTCCAGCAACGACAGGCCAACAGGAAGCATTCTTATTACCCCTCATATCGACCTGGCGATAGGGTTTGGCTATCTACTCGGTACCTGAGACTCCGTGTTCCTTCTATGAAATTGGCTCCGCGGTTTATCGCCCCCTTTCAGGTTCCACGTCAGATTTATGAACTCTCGCTACCCGGTATGCTTCGCATTCCCCGAGTTTTTCACGCCTTCTTGCTGAAACCTCTGGTCTGCAACCAGTTTACCGGCGGAGGGCCTTCTACGACGAGGACTTCCAGGGGAGGATTAGAGAGGTGTATCCCCCAGGCCATTCTTGATTCAGCAGGGCAGTCTACAGTACTTGATACAGTGGAGAGGTCTCGGTCCCGTGGAACCAGCGGTATGACTTTCTGCACTTCGGTTGATACGTGCGTTTCACGCTAGACGCCTTTCCCGTGGTGGCCCTGAGGGCGCCCTTTTGAGAGGGGGGGTAATGTTACTCACCTGTCGTCAGTTCCTACGCCGCCGCAGCAGCCGCCACGTAGGAAAGGGAGACCCCCCTCCACCGCACGGCCACCTCCGCAGCAGCCGTAACGAAGGAGAGGGAGACCCCCTAGATCTGCTGCTTGTTGTATTCTTATATTAAACTGATTAATCTCAACCCTCATAAAAGGGTTGATGTATTTATGGTTTTAGATATAGCCTTACCTGTGACATCCATGTGTTTGTTTTGGATAGGATATGTGATAGGTTGCTCAGTAATTGTGAATTAGAGCAATACTTAAGCGTGATTTTTTTTGTTTTCATCATATTTATCATGTAGACTAATACTGTGATATGTACAAATAAACAAGTTTATTTATATTCACTAATTATATGTTCATCACTTTATTAAGCACAGCGAATTTCTTTACTAGTATTCATTCAGAAGTATCATTATATAATTTTAACGTAGCACCATTAGTATATTCACTTCCTGTTATCTTAGATAGTGCACTTATTATTGCACTAACCTATGCATACCTAATTCTATATATACGGCACTTAGCCGCAAGCACATAATACACACTACACGCCGGTTGCATCGCAGCATACATTCACTTAGGTGGGGTAAGTTCATTGTATATTTAGTTGCTCATTAAGTTAATTGATTGCATTGAATCGTATTTAATGGTTTCATGGGTTGTACTATATATGTATGTTCTGCTCATATATATACTTTGTGTCCTGATGAAAGTCAAATAAAGACTGAAACGTTGACCTGCAAAAGAGGAATCTGTATTTATTGGAAAAAGATCTAGAGTGCTGGTAACTATCTATCTATCTATCTATCTATCTATCTATCTATATGTATATATATATTACTGTATAATATATATATACTATATATTATACTATATATATAATTTTTTGTTTTTGTATTATTGTTAACTACTTCTTTGTAACAGAATAGAATGACATGTGCTGTTCTTTATTTTTATAGAACAATACATTATAATTGTAACTTACGTCAGTGATCACTCTAGATCAAGGTTCCAGTCTGTTATTATTACCATAGTGATCTAAAGCTATTGCTAGATCTTTGTTTCACAGAAGAAGAAAGACGTACTGTCCTCATATCTAGCTAAATTGAGGGAAAATAAGATATCCATCTATGGAGAGAAAGATAAATGTGATGCTATTGCATGGCTCTTAGGGGGTAGATGTGGAATTTCTGGTATCAGTTAGTTATACTGTTTGCTTCATCGCCCTACTCATCTTTATCTGCTACCCAGGCAAACATTGCTTCCTATTAGCATGTGCAGGGCCATCTTTAATAATAATGGGATCCTGTACAGATCTGTAGCCAATTGCAGGGACCCTAACAACAGATGATATGGGCACCTAATATTAACCTGAGCCCACTGCTACTGCATCGTTTTCCCCTCATTACAGATTACCATGAACATTCCTCTGTGTTTATGCATCAGTAAATGTCCCTTATGAATTTGGCTTAACCCCTTTGTGACAAAAGACATTCCAGATACGTCATGAAAATATATCCCAACAGGACCTATGATCATCATCTATTAAAAACTATCTCAGTTTGCGATCACCACAATTGCCAGGGCACTACTGTTGAATGGCCCGAGCGGTCATTCTATAGCGCATCCTTTGCACTTCTGTGCAAATGAACCCTTCTATACCCAATCACATGCACAGATACAGTCAGATGATAAAGTAAGTGCTTCAAGCTAATGTGTTTTATCTCTGTTCGGTGCCTAGCTTATTCTCACCGTGAGCTGGAGAGAAATAGAGAAAGGTAAAAAACAGTGTCCCAAGTTTTTTAAAACAAATCTATACTAATATATTTGTTATTCCTTTTTGTAACTTGACTCTAATATGTCATTTTTTATGTGTAGTTTATATTGCTTAGTTAGTGTGGTAGTGTGGTAGGGTTAATAAGTGGTTATTAGATATGATAGGTTCAGGGTTAGGTAGGGGTTAAAACGTTGAAAGAAATAAAAACATAAACAAATTTAGAATGCTTAAACAAAGTTACACTTGAATAAAAGGTGGTTTTCAAGTCAGGGCATGAAAACAGTTATATATTTTTGGTATTGTACCCATACCAAATTTTATTCAGAAAATCATGTCTTACATACTGTATATGAATATAGTTTAAAAAGTCCTACTGCCAAAAAAACAAAAACCCATTACATATATATAGGGCAGAAGCTTCCTGCAGTGCTCCCTCCAATCTGAAAGCTCTGTGATTTTGGAGGAAATTTTTTTTCCCAGTAAGTTATGTCTGGGGAGATTAGCCTGAAGAGAGAAGAAAGAAGTGATAAAAGAGAAGAACAAGAAGGTGAAGAACATGAAGATGCGAGACATGGCAGCGGAGCAGTTAGACACAGAAGTAATCTCAGAGAGTGTGGGAGAGTGAGCGTGAAAAAGGCCAAGAATTTCAGGAGTTTTGTATTAATTGATTTTTCGTACTGATCTGAATGCACAAGTATGCACTCACTGGCCACTTTATTAGGTACACTTGTTCAATTGCTTGTTAACACAAATAGCTATTCAGCCAATCACATGGCAGCAACTAACTGCATTTAGACATGTAGACGTGGTCAAGACAACTTGCTGAAGTTCAAACCGAGCATCAGAATGGGGAAGACACAGGAACCATGACTTTGAACGTGGCATGGTTGTTGGTGCCAGACAGGCTGATCTGAGTATTTCAGAAACTGTTGATCTACTGGGATTTTCTCACAAAGGATCTCTAGGGTTTACAGAGAATGGTCTGAAAGAGAATATATCAAGTGAGTGGCTGCCTTTTTAATGTCAGAGGAGAATAGGCAGACTGGTTCGAGATGACAGAAAGGCAACAGTAACTCAAAAACCTCTTTTTACAACCAAGGTATGCAGAATACCATCTATGAACGCAGAATATGTCGAAGATTGAAGCAGACGGGCTACAACAGCAGAAGACTACACCGGGTGCCACTCATGTCAGCTAAGAACAGAAAATTGAATTGAACAATGGAATTCTGGAAGAGTGTTGCCTGGTCTGATGAGTCTCGATTCCAGCTGCGACATTCAGATTGCAGGGTCCGACAACGTGGATCCATCCTACCTTGTTTCAGCAGCTCAGGCTGGTGGTGGTGTAACAGGGTGGGAGACATATTATATGCAGACTTTGGGCCCTTTAGTCCCTTGAGCATTGTTTAAACGAGACAGCCTACCTGAGTATTGTTGCTGTCCATGCCAATCCTTTATGACCACAGTGTACCTACTTCCAGCAGGATAATGTACCATGTCACCAGTGGCGGAAC
>VKOC01015665.1:0-14065 GCA_009364415.1 Spea multiplicata | reverse complement strand
GACCAAAAATCTACTGGGTTATTTGTTCAGTTTTTTGCCGTCTTCTCTTCCGATGTTGACCCGCAGAGTTCCCAGGTATGCTTATGGGGACCTTGGGGAAAAAAAACCCTCAAAAAGTCTTTGCCATTAAGTATTTTTTACATACAACCATAAAATAATACCCCAGAGACCTACCACGAAAGTGTCCTTTTTTGTGGGGTAGTCCTGATTTTCTGGCCTTGCCCTTTGTATCTGCTTGTTTGCAAGCAGTGGGGTTTATGGCTCGGTTGAGGAGATCCTTTGATCATGTCACATATTTACACATTGCAGTATATGGTTTGAGAGAACAATTTGTCTGGGCCAGACCGGTGACAAAAAGATGGTTTAAGTCCAGCGGCCACTAAAGGTTGGACGTGGTGAGTGTAGGGGATACTATCCAACCCACTGACCACCAAACAATGTCGGGTGTACCATATGGCAAGTCCACGGCTGGTCTAAGAAGAACAGTTTGCAGACGTGTCGGTCTGCCTGGGATTTATATGCTGCTGCCTTCTTGTTCGTACACAACATCTGGCAAATTATTGAGATATCATCGTATATAATGTGACTTACGCGATAAATGTACGACATGATGAAAAGGCTTCATACCGAGTCTTTTCTGATTTGTAGGCCACGGCTCGGCGCTACTTTGCATAAGGTGGCGATGGCCGATCCCTCTATCTGCTCTTTTCTGGTATGGAAGGCGTTGTTCGAGTCACAGGAGTAAGTACATCTGAGCTTAGCACATAATAATCGTTTAATATTATATTAGTTTAATTGTGTATGATTCCGCATGTCCTTTTTAAATGATAACGGTCATCGGATCCAATGGCAAAGACCGTAATGTATAATATTATTGTTATTATTATTATTATTATTTTGTTGGCTTTTCACCCTTCTGTACATGGAAGGAGGTGGTTGCCGCAGTCGCACTATGTAGGTGCAGTGGCCCTCTACTTACCGGTATCGTGCTTCCGTTTCGCGTTAAATGAGATCGGATACGTAGAAGGCTTGTTAACATGAAGCAAGCAAGAGCAAGATTATTCTCTAATTGCTATTTATGAAGCGGCCTTGTGAACAAAGATAGAAACAATGTTATTCTTTTGTAAGAGTTTGAAGACGTTCTAACTGAAACAATAATGGTTTCATAAGCGCAACTCTGATTGAATGCTTTCAGTTGTGATCTTGTCACTTGCTTTACATGGTATTCGCTTTGCTTTTTGTACATGCGCTATACATTTGCAGCATGCTTCACTTTATTGCATGTGCGATGGTATGAAGTCTGTGTGATGCGATGACAAAGATAGGCTTCTTGTCCAGGTACGTACTTCCCAAATAATTCCATTAGATGCCTTCATTTATTAATAGAGACTAAAGTAGCGCTGTACAATGCATGGGTGTCTACCTAGGTCAGTCATTCACTCGTTGTACAGCACTGCTGAATATGATGGCGCTATAATACTGGAGTAGCGGTGGGGCCACACTATGCCTTCAACGCCTCCAAATTCCGCATGCGATTGCTTGGAAAGAACAGTGTGACGCTTAATTATCTAAATATCGTATGTTTATTGTATGTATATAATATGTAAATATTATTTTGCTTCTGTCATCGTTGATTTTCCATATTATTCTTTTCTTTATATGTAGATCCTTGGTGATTTCTGGTGGGGGTATCCACAGATTGTAAAGCCAATATGGCGCATAGGTATGTAAACCACAACAAAGGAATAAAAACAAAAGTGGAAAGATATTATAAAAATGTGGAAAAAGGACAATTGCTCATTTAAACCAACATGTGTCATGGTACCTAGTTGGACAATCCTGTTTTAAAGTCATGACGGTCCTGGCAGGTCAATTGTCGTTAACCCTTCTTTTTTGGGTGATGTGCCAGGATCGTCAATTGCCATTAATGGGTTACCGAATGAACGTGGTTCTTTGTGATCACTATAAATTATTATTATATATTGGTATAAATCCCCTATGGAGGCCACCTAAACCATGTTTCAAGGACCTGCTTACTCTTCTTCTAATTACCTTGGTCATTAGAGACCTGTTACACGTATGTTTCATGCTTTGAGCGCAGTGCGGGGATTCTACATACTGCCGGGAGGCACCTGCAGCATGTAGCGTTCTTATGGATTCAGATTTATAGTTTTCGGTTGCTGAGGTGGTAACTCTTATGGGAACATTTGGAAAAAAAAATGTGTTTCTACCAGTGGCCAATAATTATTTTCTTACACACGACCAGAAAAGGACCTCCCAAGTGTGAAGTTAGGGCAGCCCCGATGTTCAGGCTCTGCCCTGCCTAGATGCCCCTTATGGGGGATCCAGTCTGATCTCTAAATGCAGCCTTAGAAGCGCCATTGCTGGTACTGTGGAACGCTCAAGGAAAATAAAGAAAATACAAATATATGATAGTAAGAGTGTGAAAAATGCAACAAGTAACCAGCTAGATTTTGGGCCATTTTCATGTATTATGAAATGGTTTTGATTTGGGGAGAGGATAAAGGGAGGGGGGACGCTGGGAGAATCCAGGGAACTTTGGGGTTCAGCCTCTTGCAGGTCTATTTGGGATTTTTATTCAATGCCACAGACACAAATGCAGAAGAATTTGGCCGTACACTTCCCCGACTTGAAGCTTCTGCTGAAGAAGTTGGCTGTTGTTCGCCATGTTGGCATTTTAGCGGGGAGACGATCCCCGTTCCATGCTAATTTCTGAAAGGGTTATTGTGTGCACATCCTCATGTAGGTGGAAGCTAAGCTGTGGAGGAGGCGCACTGTCATGAGTTGGACAATTATCGGCATGGCTAGCCATTTCGAGACATATTTCTGATAACGACATCATATGGACGTCCTCGTATGGGTATTTCAGAAATATAGCTTTTCCGCATAATCCTCATTTAATTCTTCTAACGTGATATCACTTCCCGTGCTGGTTGCGTTGTCCGTTATTTCCATCTCCTGTTCCGTTTCTCTATCACGTTTGCCTTCATTTATCTGGTTTAAAGTATCAGTTTATTCTTCATCCGTTGGTGATCGTATTTAGAAACTGGCATTGAGTCAACTGACTGTTCGTTCCTTCCATGTGCGGCCAGCCAGCTGTTCTGTAGAATGTGTGATTATGCTACATAAGATGAAGGCTAATTTGTTTAATTATACAGTTTACTGCACATCCTATACCCGGGTTCTGCCTGTAGATAGATATGTGTATGTATATAGTGAAAACCCGGGTATAGGTTGTGTATGTAATCATTTAATACATTATCGTGTTTCTGATATCATTTTGTCCGCTGGTTTTTGTTTTGTTTGCGTTGGATACGGCGTGTTGGTATGGATGATTGTTGTCAGTTCTACTGGTCTATGACATCAGAGATGGTGAAGCGCACTCACCAGTGTAGATCAGGAACGGAGCAGTCCGTTGCTACCTACTGCCTTTTGTAGTGTGCTATTGACTTGATTGAGAGAATATAGAGATGGATATCTCAAAGGAGGATTGTTTCAGAAATCTGTATTATAAAAACATCATCTTCTACGGCGTGGAAGAGAACGAGCCGCCTTACGATCCCGCCTGTGAGGTGGATGACGTACACATGAGGACGCTATCCGAAGTAAGTCTAGAAATGGGTGCAGATCTTCCCAGTGGAGACATGGAGCCTCCTTATGTGATTACTTACCGGCCGTACGAAGACGTACACATGGACACACTGTCGGAGATTAGTCCACAGCTCAGTTACCACCAGCACGAGAACGATGTGGACAGGAGAGCCGCCTCCGAGATCGGCGTTGAAATGAGCTCCGGCTCAGAGACTCTCTCCGCTAAAATGCCAAGAGGGGGGAAAGCAGCCAGATTTTTTAGAAACCTCTTCAAGCCAAAAAGATTCAAGGCCAGGTGCTTCTGCGTTTGCGTCTGTGGCATCGAATAACTTTCCCAAGAAGACCTGGGAGATGCTGAACCCCCAAGTTCCCCGTGATTCTCCTGTGATTCCCCTCCATGCATCCTTTCCCCAAACCAATAGATAATAAATGAAAATGACCAAAAATCTACTGGGTTATTTGTTCAGTTTTTTGCCGTCTTCTCTTCCGATGTTGACCCGCAGAGTTCCCAGGTATGCTTATGGGGACCTTGGGGAAAAAAAACCCTCAAAAAGTCTTTGCCATTAAGTATTTTTTACATACAACCATAAAATAATACCCCAGAGACCTACCACGAAAGTGTCCTTTTTTGTGGGGTAGTCCTGATTTTCTGGCCTTGCCCTGTGTATCTGCTTGTTTGCAAGCAGTGGGGTTTATGGCTCGGTTGAGGAGATCCTTTGATCATGTCACATATTTACACATTGCAGTATATGGTTTGAGAGAACAATTTGTCCGGGCCAGACCGGTGACAAAAAGATGGTTTAAGTCCAGCGGCCACTAAAGGTCGGACGTGGTGAGTGTAGGGGATACTATCCAACCCACTGACCACCAAACAATGTCGGGTGTACCATATGGCAAGTCCACGGCTGGTCTAAGAAGAACAGTTTGCAGACGTGTCGGTCTGCCTGGGATTTATATGCTGCTGCCTTCTTGTTCGTACACAACATCTGGCAAATTATTGAGATATAATCGTATATAATGTGACTTACGCGATAAATGTACGACATGATGAAAAGGCTTCATACCGAGTCTTTTCTGATTTGTAGGCCACGGCTCGGCGCTACTTTGCATAAGGTGGCGATGGCCGGATCCCTCTATCTGCTCTTTTCTGGTATGGAAGGCGTTGTTCGAGTCACAGGAGTAAGTACATCTGAGCTTAGCACATAATAATCGTTTAATATTATATTAGTTTAATTGTGTATGATTCCGCATGTCCTTTTTAAATGATAACGGTAATCGGATCCAATGGCAAAGACCGTAATGTATAATATTATTGTTATTATTATTATTATTATTTTGTTGGCTTTTCACCCTTCTGTACATGGAAGGAGGTGGTTGCCGCAGTCGCACTATGTAGGTGCAGTGGCCCTCTACTTACCGGTATCGTGCTTCCGTTTCGCGTTAAATGAGATCGGATACGTAGAAGGCTTGTTAACATGAAGCAAGCAAGAGCAAGATTATTCTCTAATTGCTATTTATGAAGCTGCCTTGTGAACAAAGATAGAAACAATGTTATTCTTTTGTAAGAGTTTGAAGACGTTCTAACTGAAACAATAATGGTTTCATAAGCGCAACTCTGATTAAATGCTTTCAGTTGGGATCTTGTCACTTGCTTTACATGGTATTCGCTTTGCTTTTTGTACATGCGCTATACATTTGCAGCATGCTTCACTTTATTGCATGTGCGATGGTATGAAGTCTGTGTGATCCGATGACAAAGATAGGCTTCTTGTCCAGGTACGTACTTCCCAAATAATTCCATTAGATGCCTTCATTTATTAATAGAGACTAAAGTAGCGCTGTACAATGCATGGGCGTCTACCTAGGTCAGTCATTCACTCGTTGTACAGCACTGCTGAATATGATGGCGCTATAATACTGGAGCAGCGGTGGGGCCACACTATGCCTTCAACGCCTCCAAATTCCGCATGCGATTGCTTGGAAAGAACAGTGTGACGCTTAATTATCTAAATATCGTATGTTTATTGTATGTATATAATATGTAAATATTATTTTGCTTCTGTCATCGTTGATTTTCCATATTATTCTTTTCTTTATATGTAGATCCTTGGTGATTTCTGGTGGGGGTATCCACAGATTGTAAAGCCAATATGGCGCATAGGTATGTAAACCACAACAAAGGAATAAAAACAAAAGTGGAAAGATATTATAAAAATGTGGAAAAAGGACAATTGCTCATTTAAACCAACATGTGTCATGGTACCTAGTTGGACAATCCTGTTTTAAAGTCATGACGGTCCTGGCAGGTCAATTGTCGTTAACCCTTCTTTTTTGGGTGATGTGCCAGGAT
Source organism: Spea multiplicata (assembly GCA_009364415.1). Taxonomy (NCBI): domain Eukaryota; kingdom Metazoa; phylum Chordata; class Amphibia; order Anura; family Pelobatidae; genus Spea; species Spea multiplicata. The sequence continues at coordinate 8,103 of VKOC01015665.1, read as the reverse complement.
CGTCAATTGCCATTAATGGGTTACCGAATGAACGTGGTTCTTTGTGATCACTATAAATTATTATTATATATTGGTATAAATCCCCTATGGAGGCCACCTAAACCATGTTTCAAGGACCTGCTTACTCTTCTTCTAATTACCTTGGTCATTAGAGACCTGTTACACGTATGTTTCATGCTTTGAGCGCAGTGCGGGGATTCTACATACTGCCGGGAGGCACCTGCAGCATGTAGCGTTCTTATGGATTCAGATTTATAGTTTTCGGTTGCTGAGGTAGTAACTCTTATGGGAACATTTGGAAAAAAAAATGTGTTTCTACCAGTGGCCAATAATTATTTTCTTACACACGACCAGAAAAGGACCTCCCAAGTGTGAAGTTAGGGCAGCCCCGATGTTCAGGCTCTGCCCTGCGTAGATGCCCCTTATGGGGGATCCAGTCTGATCTCTAAATGCATCCTTAGAAGCGCCATTGCTGGTACTGTGGAACGCTCAAGGAAAATAAAGAAAATACAAATATATGATAGTAAGAGTGTGAAAAATGCAACAAGTAACCAGCTAGATTTTGGGCCATTTTCATGTATTATGAAATGGTTTTGATTTGGGGAGAGGATAAAGGGAGGGGGGACGCTGGGAGAATCCAGGGAACTTTGGGGTTCAGCCTCTTGCAGGTCTATTTGGGATTTTTATTCAATGCCACAGACACAAATGCAGAAGAATTTGGCCGTACACTTCCCCGACTTGAAGCTTCTGCTGAAGAAGTTGGCTGTTGTTCGCCATGTTGGCATTTTAGCGGGGAGACGATCCCCGTTCCATGCTAATTTCTGAAAGGGTTATTGTGTGCACATCCTCATGTAGGTGGAAGCTAAGCTGTGGAGGAGGCGCACTGTCATGAGTTGGACAATTATCGGCATGGCTAGCCATTTCGAGACATATTTCTGATAACGACATCATATGGACGTCCTCGTATGGGTATTTCAGAAATATAGCTTTTCCGCATAATCCTCATTTAATTCTTCTAACGTGATATCACTTCCCGTGCTGGTTGCGTTGTCCGTTATTTCCATCTCCTGTTCCGTTTCTCTATCACGTTTGCCTTCATTTATCTGGTTTAAAGTATCAGTTTATTCTTCATCCGTTGGTGATCGTATTTAGAAACTGGCATTGAGTCAACTGACTGTTCGTTCCTTCCATGTGCGGCCAGCCAGCTGTTCTGTAGAATGTGTGATTATGCTACATAAGATGAAGGCTAATCTGTTTAATTATACAGTTTACTGCACATCCTATACCCGGGTTCTGCCTGTAGATAGATATGTGTATGTATATGGTGAAAACCCGGGTATAGGTTGTGGTAAACTGTATAATTAAACAGATTAGCCTTCATCTTATGTAGCATAATCACACATTCTACAGAACAGCTGGCTGGCCGCACATGGAAGGAACGAACAGTCAGTTGACTCAATGCCAGTTTCTAAATACGATCACCAACGGATGAAGAATAAACTGATACTTTAAACCAGATAAATGAAGGCAAACGTGATAGAGAAACGGAACAGGAGATGGAAATAACGGACAACGCAACCAGCACGGGAAGTGATATCACGTTAGAAGAATTAAATGAGGATTATGCGGAAAAGCTATATTTCTGAAATACCCATACGAGGACGTCCATATGATGTCGTTATCAGAAATATGTCTCGAAATGGCTACCCATGCCGATAATTGTCCAACTCATGACAGTGCGCCTCCTCCACAGCTTAGCTTCCACCTACATGAGGATGTGCACACAATAACCCTTTCAGAAATTAGCATGGAACGGGGATCGTCTCCCCGCTAAAATGCCAACATGGCGAACAACAGCCAACTTCTTCAGCAGAAGCTTCAAGTCGGGGAAGTGTACGGCCAAATTCTTCTGCATTTGTGTCTGTGGCATTGAATAAAAATCCCAAATAGACCTGCAAGAGGCTGAACCCCAAAGTTCCCTGGATTCTCCCAGCGTCCCCCCTCCCTTTATCCTCTCCCCAAATCAAAACCATTTCATAATACATGAAAATGGCCCAAAATCTAGCTGGTTACTTGTTGCATTTTTCACACTCTTACTATCATATATTTGTATTTTCTTTATTTTCCTTGAGCGTTCCACAGTACCAGCAATGGCGCTTCTAAGGCTGCATTTAGAGATCAGACTGGATCCCCCATAAGGGGCATCTAGGCAGGGCAGAGCCTGAACATCGGGGCTGCCCTAACTTCACACTTGGGAGGTCCTTTTCTGGTCGTGTGTAAGAAAATAATTATTGGCCACTGGTAGAAACACATTTTTTTTTCCAAATGTTCCCATAAGAGTTACCACCTCAGCAACCGAAAACTATAAATCTGAATCCATAAGAACGCTACATGCTGCAGGTGACTCCCGGCAGTATGTAGAATCCCCGCACTGCGCTCAAAGCATGAAACATACGTGTAACAGGTCTCTAATGACCAAGGTAATTAGAAGAAGAGTAAGCAGGTCCTTGAAACATGGTTTAGGTGGCCTCCATAGGGGATTTATACCAATATATAATAATAATTTATAGTGATCACAAAGAACCACGTTCATTCGTTAACCCATTAATGGCAATTGACGATCCTGGCACATCACCCAAAAAAGAAGGGTTAACGACAATTGACCTGCCAGGACCGTCATGACTTTAAAACAGGATTGTCCAACTAGGTACCATGACACATGTTGGTTTAAATGAGCAATTGTCCTTTTCCACATTTTTATAATATCTTTCCACTTTTGTTTTTATTCCTTTGTTGTGGTTTACATACCTATGCGCCATATTGGCTTTACAATCTGTGGATACCCCCACCAGAAATCACCAAGGATCTACATATAAAGAAAAGAATAATATGGAAAATCAACGATGACAGAAGCAAAATAATATTTACATATTATATACATACAATAAACATACGATATTTAGATAATTAAGCGTCACACTGTTCTTTCCAAGCAATCGCATGCGGAATTTGGAGGCATTGAAGGCATAGTGTGGCCCCACCGCTACTCCAGTATTATAGCGCCATCATATTCAGCAGTGCTGTACAACGAGTGAATGACTGACCTAGGTAGACGCCCATGCATTGTACAGCGCTACTTTAGTCTCTATTAATAAATGAAGGCATCTAATGGAATTATTTGGGAAGTACGTACCTGGACAAGAAGCCTATATTTGTCATCGCATCACACAGACTTCATACCATCGCACATGCAATAAAGTGAAGCATGCTGCAAATGTATAGCGCATGTACAAAAAGCAAAGCGAATACCATGTAAAGCAAGTGACAAGATCCCAACTGAAAGCATTTAATCAGAGTTGCGCTTATGAAACCATTATTGTTTCAGTTAGAACGTCTTCGAACTCTTACAAAAGAATAACATTGTTTCTATCTTTGTTCACAAGGCCGCTTCATAAATAGCAATTAGAGAATAATCTTGCTCTTGCTTGCTTCATGTTAATAAGCCTTCTACGTATCCGATCTCATTTAACGCGAAACGGAAGCACGATACCGGTAAGTAGAGGGCCACTGCACCTACATAGTGCGACTGCGGCAACCACCTCCTTCCATGTACAGAAGGGTGAAAAGCCAACAAAATAATAATAATAATAACAATAATATTATACATTACGGTCTTTGCCATTGGATCCGATGACCGTTATCATTTAAAAAGGACATGCGGAATCATACACAATTAAACTAATATAATATTAAACGATTATTATGTGCTAAGCTCAGATGTACTTACTCCTGTGACTCGAACAACGCCTTCCATACCAGAAAAGAGCAGATAGAGGAATCTGGCCATCGCCACCTTATGCAAAGTAGCGCCGAGCCGTGGCCTACAAATCAGAAAAGACTCGGTATGAAGCCTTTTCATCATGTCGTACATTTATCGCGTAAGTCACATTATATACGATGATATCTCAATAATTTGCCAGATGTTGTGTACGAACAAGAAGGCAGCAGCATATAAATCCCAGGCAGACCGACACGTCTGCAAACTGTTCTTCTTAGACCAGCCGTGGACTTGCCATATGGTACACCCGACATTGTTTGGTGGTCAGTGGGTTGGATAGTATCCCCTACACTCACCACGTCCAACCTTTAGTGGCCGCTGGACTTAAACCATCTTTTTGTCACCGGTCTGGCCCAGACAAATTGTTCTCTCAAACCATATACTGCAATGTGTAAATATGTGACATGATCAAAGGATCTCCTCAACCGAGCCATACACCCCACTGCTTGCAAACAAGCAGATACACAGGGCAAGGCCAGAAAATCAGGACTACCCCACAAAAAAGGACACTTTCGTGGTAGGTCTCTGGGGTATTATTTTATGGTTGTATGTAAAAAATACTTAATGGCAAAGACTTTTTGAGGGTTTTTTTTCCCCAAGGTCCCCATAAGCATACCTGGGAACTCTGCGGGTCAACATCGGAAGAGAAGACGGCAAAAAACTGAACAAATAACCCAGTAGATTTTTGGTCATTTTCATTTATTATCTATTGGTTTGGGGAAAGGATGCATGGAGGGGAATCACAGGAGAATCACGGGGAACTTGGGGGTTCAGCATCTCCCAGGTCTTCTTGGGAAAGTTATTCGATGCCACAGACGCAAACGCAGAAGCACCTGGCCTTGAATCTTTTTGGCTTGAAGAGGTTTCTAAAAAATCTGGCTGCTTTCCCCCCTCTTGGCATTTTAGCGGAGAGAGTCTCTGAGCCGGAGCTCATTTCAACGCCGATCTCGGAGGAGGCTCTCCTGTCCACATCGTTCTCGTGCTGGTGGTAACTGAGCTGTGGACTAATCTCCGACAGTGTGTCCATGTGTACGTCTTCGTACGGCCGGTAAGTAATCACATAAGGAGGCTCCATGTCTCCACTGGGAAGATCTGCACCCATTTCTAGACTTATTTCGGATAGCGTCCTCATGTGTACGTCATCCACCTCACAGGCGGGATCGTAAGGCGGCTCGTTCTCTTCCACGCCGTAGAAGATGATGTTTTTATAATACAGATTTCTGAAACAATCCTCCTTTGAGATATCCATCTCTATATTCTCTCAATCAAGTCAATAGCACACTACAAAAGGCAGTAGGTAGCAACGGACTGCTCCGTTCCTGATCTACACTGGTGAGTGCGCTTCACCATCTCTGATGTCATAGACCAGTAGAACCGACAACAATCATCCATACCAACACGCCGTATCCAACGCAAACAAAACAAAAACCAGCGGACAAAATGATATCAGAAACACGATAATCTATTAAATGATTAAATACACAACCTATACCCGGGTTTGCACTATATACATACACATATCTATCTACAGGCAGAACCCGGGTATAGGATGTGCAGTAAACTGTATAATTAAACAGATTAGCCTTCATCTTATGTAGCATAATCACACATTCTACAGAACAGCTGGCTGGCCGCACATGGAAGGAACGAACAGTCAGTTGACTCAATGCCAGTTTCTAAATACGATCACCAACGGATGAAGAATAAACGGATACTTTAAACCAGATAAATGAAGGCAAACGTGATAGAGAAACGGAACAGGAGATGGAAATAACGGACAACGCAACCAGCACGGGAAGTGATATCACGTTAGAAGAATTAAATGAGGATTATGCGGAAAAGCTATATTTCTGAAATACCCATACGAGGACGTCCATATGATGTCGTTATCAGAAATATGTCTCGAAATGGCTACCCATGCCGATAATTGTCCAACTCATGACAGTGCGCCTCCTCCACAGCTTAGCTTCCACCTACATGAGGATGTGCACACAATAACCCTTTCAGAAATTAGCATGGAACGGGGATCGTCTCCCCGCTAAAATGCCAACATGGCGAACAACAGCCAACTTCTTCAGCAGAAGCTTCAAGTCGGGGAAGTGTACGGCCAAATTCTTCTGCATTTGTGTCTGTGGCATTGAATAAAAATCCCAAATAGACCTGCAAGAGGCTGAACCCCAAAGTTCCCTGGATTCTCCCAGCGTCCCCCCTCCTTTTATCCTCTCCCCAAATCAAAACCATTTCATAATACATGAAAATGGCCCAAAATCTAGCTGGTTACTTGTTGCATTTTTCACACTCTTACTATCATATATTTGTATTTTCTTTATTTTCCTTGAGCGTTCCACAGTACCAGCAATGGCGCTTCTAAGGCTGCATTTAGAGATCAGACTGGATCCCCCATAAGGGGCATCTAGGCAGGGCAGAGCCTGAACATCGGGGCTGCCCTAACTTCACACTTGGGAGGTCCTTTTCTGGTCGTGTGTAAGAAAATAATTATTGGCCACTGGTAGAAACACATTTTTTTTTCCAAATGTTCCCATAAGAGTTACCACCTCAGCAACCGAAAACTATAAATCTGAATCCATAAGAACGCTACATGCTGCAGGTGCCTCCCGGCAGTACGTAGAATCCCCGCACTGCGCTCAAAGCATGAAACATACGTGTAACAGGTCTCTAATGACCAAGGTAATTAGAAGAAGAGTAAGCAGGTCCTTGAAACATGGTTTAGGTGGCCTCCATAGGGGATTTATACCAATATATAATAATAATTTATAGTGATCACAAAGAACCACGTTCATTCGTTAACCCATTAATGGCAATTGACGATCCTGGCACATCACCCAAAAAAGAAGGGTTAACGACAATTGACCTGCCAGGACCGTCATGACTTTAAAACAGGATTGTCCAACTAGGTACCATGACACATGTTGGTTTAAATGAGCAATTGTCCTTTTCCACATTTTTATAATAGCTTTCCACTTTTGTTTTTATTCCTTTGTTGTGGTTTACATACCTATGCGCCATATTGGCTTTACAATCTGTGGATACCCCCACCAGAAATCACCAAGGATCTACATATAAAGAAAAGAATAATATGGAAAATCAACGATGACAGAAGCAAAATAATATTTACATATTATATACATACAATAAACATACGATATTTAGATAATTAAGCGTCACACTGTTCTTTCCAAGCAATCGCATGCGGAATTTGGAGGCGTTGAAGGCATAGTGTGGCCCCACCGCTACTCCAGTATTATAGCGCCATCATATTCAGCAGTGCTGTACAACGAGTGAATGACTGACCTAGGTAGACGCCCATGCATTGCACAGCGCTACTTTAGTCTCTATTAATAAATGAAGGCATCTAATGGAATTATTTGGGAAGTACGTACCTGGACAAGAAGCCTATCTTTGTCATCGCATCACACAGACTTCATACCATCGCACATGCAATAAAGTGAAGCATGCTGCAAATGTATAGCGCATGTACAAAAAGCAAAGCGAATACCATGTAAAGAAAGTGACAAGATCCCAACTGAAAGCATTTAATCAGAGTTGCGCTTATGAAACCATTATTGTTTCAGTTAGAACGTCTTCAAACTCTTACAAAAGAATAACATTGTTTCTATCTTTGTTCACAAGGCCGCTTCATAAATAGCAATTAGAAAATAATCTTGCTCTTGCTTGCTTCATGTTAACAAGCCTTCTACGTATCCGATCTCATTTAACGCGAAACGGAAGCACGATACCGGTAAGTAGAGGGCCACTGCACCTACATAGTGCGACTGCGGCAACCACCTCCTTCCATGTACAGAAGGGTGAAAAGCCAACAAAATAATAATAATAATAACAATAATATTATACATTACGGTCTTTGCCATTGGATCCGATGACCGTTATCATTTAAAAAGGACATGCGGAATCATACACAATTAAACTAATATAATATTAAACGATTATTATGTGCTAAGCTCAGATGTACTTACTCCTGTGACTCGAACAACGCCTTCCATACCAGAAAAGAGCAGATAGAGGGATCCGGCCATCGCCACCTTATGCAAAGTAGCTCCGAGCCGTGGCCTACAAATCAGAAAAGACTCGGTATGAAGCCTTTTCATCATGTCGTACATTTATCGCGTAAGTCACATTATATACGATGATATCTCAATAATTCGCCAGATGTTGTGTACGAACAAGAAGGCAGCAGCATATAAATCCCAGGCAGACCGACACGTCTGCAAACTGTTCTTCTTAGA
>VKOC01015664.1:0-21079 GCA_009364415.1 Spea multiplicata | reverse complement strand
AGTATGTAGAATCCCCGCACTGCGCTCAAAGCATGAAACATACGTGTAACAGGTCTCTAATGACCAAGGTAATTAGAAGAAGAGTAAGCAGGTCCTTGAAACATGGTTTAGGTGGCCTCCATAGGGGATTTATACCAATATATAATAATAATTTATAGTGATCACAAAGAACCACGTTCATTCGTTAACCCATTAATGGCAATTGACGATCCTAGCACATCACCCAAAAAAGAAGGGTTAACGACAATTGACCTGCCAGGACCGTCATGACTTTAAAACAGGATTGTCCAACTAGGTACCATGACACATGTTGGTTTAAATGAGCAATTGTCCTTTTCCACATTTTTATAATATCTTTCCACTTTTGTTTTTATTCCTTTGTTGTGGTTTACATACCTATGCGCCATATTGGCTTTACAATCTGTGGATACTCCCACCAGAAATCACCAAGGATCTACATATAAAGAAAAGAATAATATGGAAAATCAACGATGACAGAAGCAAAATAATATTTACATATTATATACATACAATAAACATACGATATTTAGATAATTAAGCGTCACACTGTTCTTTCCAAGCAATCGCATGCGGAATTTGGAGGCATTGAAGGCATAGTGTGGCCCCACCGCTACTCCAGTATTATAGCGCCATCATATTCAGCAGTGCTGTACAACGAGTGAATGACTGACCGAGGTAGACGCCCATGCATTGTACAGCGCTACTTTAGTCTCTATTAATAAATGAAGGCATCTAATGGAATTATTTGGGAAGTACGTACCTGGACAAGAAGCCTATCTTTGTCATCGCATCACACAGACTTCATACCATCGCACATGCAATAAAGTGAATAGCGCATGTACAAAAAGCAAAGCGAATACCATGTAAAGCAAGTGACAAGATCACAACTGAAAGCATTTAATCAGAGTTGCGCTTTTGAAACCATTATTGTTTCAGTTAGAACGTCTTCAAACTCTTACAAAAGAATAACATTGTTTCTATCTTTGTTCACAAGGCCGCTTCATAAATAGCAATTAGAGAATAATCTTGCTCTTGCTTGCTTCATGTTAACAAGCCTTCTACGTATCCGATCTCATTTAACGCGAAACGGAAGCACGATACCGGTAAGTAGAGGGCCACTGCACCTACATAGTGCGACTGCGGCAACCACCTCCTTCCATGTACAGAAGGGTGAAAAGCCAACAAAATAATAATAATAATAATAACAATAATATTATACATTACGGTCTTTGCCATTGGATCCGATTACCGTTATCATTTAAAAAGGACATGCGGAATCATACACAATTAAACTAATATAATATTAAACGATTATTATGTGCTAAGCTCAGATGTACTTACTCCTGTGACTCGAACAACGCCTTCCATACCAGAAAAGAGCAGATAGAGGGATCCGGCCATCGCCACCTTATGCAAAGTAGCGCCGAGCCGTGGCCTACAAATCAGAAAAGACTCGGTATGAAGCCTTTTCATCATGTCGTACATTTATCGCGTAAGTCACATTATATACGATGATATCTCAATAATTTGCCAGATGTTGTGTACGAACAAGAAGGCAGCAGCATATAAATCCCAGGCAGACCGACACGTCTGCAAACTGTTCTTCTTAGACCAGCCGTGGACTTGCCATATGGTACACCCGACATTGTTTGGTGGTCAGTGGGTTGGATAGTATCCCCTACACTCACCACGTCCGACCTTTAGTGGCCGCTGGACTTAAACCATCTTTTTGTCACCGGTCTGGCCCAGACAAATTGTTCTCTCAAACCATATACTGCAATGTGTAAATATGTGACATGATCAAAGGATCTCCTCAACCGAGCCATAAACCCCACTGCTTGCAAACAAGCAGATACACAGGGCAAGGCCAGAAAATCAGGACTACCCCACAAAAAAGGACACTTTCGTGGTAGGTCTCTGGGGTATTATTTTATGGTTGTATGTAAAAAATACTTAATGGCAAAGACTTTTTGAGGGTTTTTTTTCCCCAAGGTCCCCATAAGCATACCTGGGAACTCTGCGGGTCAACATCGGAAGAGAAGACGGCAAAAAACTGAACAAATAACCCAGTAGATTTTTGGTCATTTTCATTTATTATCTATTGGTTTGGGGAAAGGATGCATGGAGGGGAATCACAGGAGAATCACGGGGAACTTGGGGGTTCAGCATCTCCCAGGTCTTCTTGGGAAAGTTATTCGATGCCACAGACGCAAACGCAGAAGCACCTGGCCTTGAATCTTTTTGGCTTGAAGAGGTTTCTAAAAAATCTGGCTGCTTTCCCCCCTCTTGGCATTTTAGCGGAGAGAGTCTCTGAGCCGGAGCTCATTTCAACGCCGATCTCGGAGGCGGCTCTCCTGTCCACATCGTTCTCGTGCTGGTGGTAACTGAGCTGTGGACTAATCTCCGACAGTGTGTCCATGTGTACGTCTTCGTACGGCCGGTAAGTAATCACATAAGGAGGCTCCATGTCTCCACTGGGAAGATCTGCACCCATTTCTAGACTTACTTCGGATAGCGTCCTCATGTGTACGTCATCCACCTCACAGGCGGGATCGTAAGGCGGCTCGTTCTCTTCCACGCCGTAGAAGATGATGTTTTTATAATACAGATTTCTGAAACAATCCTCCTTTGAGATATCCATCTCTATATTCTCTCAATCAAGTCAATAGCACACTACAAAAGGCAGTAGGTAGCAACGGACTGCTCCGTTCCTGATCTACACTGGTGAGTGCGCTTCACCATCTCTGATGTCATAGACCAGTAGAACCGACAACAATCATCCATACCAACACGCCGTATCCAACGCAAACAAAACAAAAACCAGCGGACAAAATGATATCAGAAACACGATAATCTATTAAATGATTACATACACAACCTATACCCGGGTTTTCACTATATACATACACATATCTATCTACAGGCAGAACCCGGGTATAGGATGTGCAGTAAACTGTATAATTAAACAGATTAGCCTTCATCTTATGTAGCATAATCACACATTCTACAGAACAGCTGGCTGGCCGCACATGGAAGGAACGAACAGTCAGTTGACTCAATGCCAGTTTCTAAATACGATCACCAACGGATGAAGAATAAACGGATACTTTAAACCAGATAAATGAAGGCAAACGTGATAGAGAAACGGAACAGGAGATGGAAATAACGGACAACGCAACCAGCACGGGAAGTGATATCACGTTAGAAGAATTAAATGAGGATTATGCGGAAAAGCTATATTTCTGAAATACCCATACGAGGACGTCCATATGATGTCGTTATCAGAAATATGTCTCGAAATGGCTAGCCATGCCGATAATTGTCCAACTCATGACAGTGCGCCTCCTCCACAGCTTAGCTTCCACCTACATGAGGATGTGCACACAATAACCCTTTCAGAAATTAGCATGGAACGGGGATCGTCTCCCCGCTAAAATGCCAACATGGCGAACAACAGCCAACTTCTTCAGCAGAAGCTTCAAGTCGGGGAAGTGTACGGCCAAATTCTTCTGCATTTGTGTCTGTGGCATTGAATAAAAATCCCAAATAGACCTGCAAGAGGCTGAACCCCAAAGTTCCCTGGATTCTCCCAGCGTCCCCCCTCCTTTTATCCTCTCCCCAAATCAAAACCATTTCATAATACATGAAAATGGCCCAAAATCTAGCTGGTTACTTGTTGCATTTTTCACACTCTTACTATCATATATTTGTATTTTCTTTATTTTCCTTGAGCGTTCCACAGTACCAGCAATGGCGCTTCTAAGGCTGCATTTAGAGATCAGACTGGATCCCCCATAAGGGGCATCTACGCAGGGCAGAGCCTGAACATCGGGGCTGCCCTAACTTCACACTTGGGAGGTCCTTTTCTGGTCGTGTGTAAGAAAATAATTATTGGCCACTGGTAGAAACACATTTTTTTTTCCAAATGTTCCCATAAGAGTTACCACCTCAGCAACCGAAAACTATAAATCTGAATCCATAAGAACGCTACATGCTGCAGGTGCCTCCCGGCAGTATGTAGAATCCCCGCACTGCGCTCAAAGCATGAAACATACGTGTAACAGGTCTCTAATGACCAAGGTAATTAGAAGAAGAGTAAGCAGGTCCTTGAAACATGGTTTAGGTGGCCTCCATAGGGGATTTATACCAATATATAATAATAATTTATAGTGATCACAAAGAACCACGTTCATTCGTTAACCCATTAATGGCAATTGACGATCCTGGCACATCACCCAAAAAAGAAGGGTTAACGACAATTGACCTGCCAGGACCGTCATGACTTTAAAACAGGATTGTCCAACTAGGTACCATGACACATGTTGGTTTAAATGAGCAATTGTCCTTTTCCACATTTTTATAATATCTTTCCACTTTTGTTTTTATTCCTTTGTTGTGGTTTACATACCTATGCGCCATATTGGCTTTACAATCTGTGGATACCCCCACCAGAAATCACCAAGGATCTACATATAAAGAAAAGAATAATATGGAAAATCAACGATGACAGAAGCAAAATAATATTTACATATTATATACATACAATAAACATACGATATTTAGATAATTAAGCGTCACACTGTTCTTTCCAAGCAATCGCATGCGGAATTTGGAGGCGTTGAAGGCATAGTGTGGCCCCACCGCTACTCCAGTATTATAGCGCCATCATATTCAGCAGTGCTGTACAACGAGTGAATGACTGACCTAGGTAGACGCCCATGCATTGTACAGCGCTACTTTAGTCTCTATTAATAAATGAAGGCATCTAATGGAATTATTTGGGAAGTACGTACCTGGACAAGAAGCCTATCTTTGTCATCGCATCACACAGACTTCATACCATCGCACATGCAATAAAGTGAAGCATGCTGCAAATGTATAGCGCATGTACAAAAAGCAAAGCGAATACCATGTAAAGCAAGTGACAAGATCACAACTGAAAGCATTTAATCAGAGTTGCGCTTATGAAACCATTATTGTTTCAGTTAGAACGTCTTCAAACTCTTACAAAAGAATAACATTGTTTCTATCTTTGTTCACAAGGCCGCTTCATAAATAGCAATTAGAGAATAATCTTGCTCTTGCTTGCTTCATGTTAACAAGCCTTCTACGTATCCGATCTCATTTAACGCGAAACGGAAGCACGATACCGGTAAGTAGAGGGCCACTGCACCTACATAGTGCGACTGCGGCAACCACCTCCTTCCATGTACAGAAGGGTGAAAAGCCAACAAAATAATAATAATAATAATAACAATAATATTATACATTACGGTCTTTGCCATTGGATCCGATTACCGTTATCATTTAAAAAGGACATGCGGAATCATACACAATTAAACTAATATAATATTAAACGATTATTATGTGCTAAGCTCAGATGTACTTACTCCTGTGACTCGAACAACGCCTTCCATACCAGAAAAGAGCAGATAGAGGGATCCGGCCATCGCCACCTTATGCAAAGTAGCGCCGAGCCGTGGCCTACAAATCAGAAAAGACTCGGTATGAAGCCTTTTCATCATGTCGTACATTTATCGCGTAAGTCACATTATATACGATGATATCTCAATAATTTGCCAGATGTTGTGTACGAACAAGAAGGCAGCAGCATATAAATCCCAGGCAGACCGACACGTCTGCAAACTGTTCTTCTTAGACCAGCCGTGGACTTGCCATATGGTACACCCGACATTGTTTGGTGGTCAGTGGGTTGGATAGTATCCCCTACACTCACCACGTCCGACCTTTAGTGGCCGCTGGACTTAAACCATCTTTTTGTCACCGGTCTGGCCCAGACAAATTGTTCTCTCAAACCATATACTGCAATGTGTAAATATGTGACATGATCAAAGGATCTCCTCAACCGAGCCATAAACCCCACTGCTTGCAAACAAGCAGATACACAGGGCAAGGCCAGAAAATCAGGACTACCCCACAAAAAAGGACACTTTCGTGGTAGGTCTCTGGGGTATTATTTTATGGTTGTATGTAAAAAATACTTAATGGCAAAGACTTTTTGAGGGTTTTTTTTCCCCAAGGTCCCCATAAGCATACCTGGGAACTCTGCGGGTCAACATCGGAAGAGAAGACGGCAAAAAACTGAACAAATAACCCAGTAGATTTTTGGTCATTTTCATTTATTATCTATTGGTTTGGGGAAAGGATGCATGGAGGGGAATCACAGGAGAATCACGGGGAACTTGGGGGTTCAGCATCTCCCAGGTCTTCTTGGGAAAGTTATTCGATGCCACAGACGCAAACGCAGAAGCACCTGGCCTTGAATCTTTTTGGCTTGAAGAGGTTTCTAAAAAATCTGGCTGCTTTCCCCCCTCTTGGCATTTTAGCGGAGAGAGTCTCTGAGCCGGAGCTCATTTCAACGCCGATCTCGGAGGCGGCTCTCCTGTCCACATCGTTCTCGTGCTGGTGGTAACTGAGCTGTGGACTAATCTCCGACAGTGTGTCCATGTGTACGTCTTCGTACGGCCGGTAAGTAATCACATAAGGAGGCTCCATGTCTCCACTGGGAAGATCTGCACCCATTTCTAGACTTATTTCGGATAGCGTCCTCATGTGTACGTCATCCACCTCACAGGCGGGATCGTAAGGCGGCTCGTTCTCTTCCACGCCGTAGAAGATGATGTTTTTATAATACAGATTTCTGAAACAATCCTCCTTTGAGATATCCATCTCTATATTCTCTCAATCAAGTCAATAGCACACTACAAAAGGCAGTAGGTAGCAACGGACTGCTCCGTTCCTGATCTACACTGGTGAGTGCGCTTCACCATCTCTGATGTCATAGACCAGTAGAACCGACAACAATCATCCATACCAACACGCCGTATCCAACGCAAACAAAACAAAAACCAGCGGACAAAATGATATCAGAAACACGATAATCTATTAAATGATTACATACACAACCTATACCCGGGTTTTCACTATATACATACACATATCTATCTACAGGCAGAACCCGGGTATAGGATGTGCAGTAAACTGTATAATTAAACAGATTAGCCTTCATCTTATGTAGCATAATCACACATTCTACAGAACAGCTGGCTGGCCGCACATGGAAGGAACGAACAGTCAGTTGACTCAATGCCAGTTTCTAAATACGATCACCAACGGATGAAGAATAAACGGATACTTTAAACCAGATAAATGAAGGCAAACGTGATAGAGAAACGGAACAGGAGATGGAAATAACGGACAACGCAACCAGCACGGGAAGTGATATCACGTTAGAAGAATTAAATGAGGATTATGCGGAAAAGCTATATTTCTGAAATACCCATACGAGGACGTCCATATGATGTCGTTATCAGAAATATGTCTCGAAATGGCTAGCCATGCCGATAATTGTCCAACTCATGACAGTGCGCCTCCTCCACAGCTTAGCTTCCACCTACATGAGGATGTGCACACAATAACCCTTTCAGAAATTAGCATGGAACGGGGATCGTCTCCCCGCTAAAATGCCAACATGGCGAACAACAGCCAACTTCTTCAGCAGAAGCTTCAAGTCGGGGAAGTGTACGGCCAAATTCTTCTGCATTTGTGTCTGTGGCATTGAATAAAAATCCCAAATAGACCTGCAAGAGGCTGAACCCCAAAGTTCCCTGGATTCTCCCAGCGTCCCCCCTCCTTTTATCCTCTCCCCAAATCAAAACCATTTCATAATACATGAAAATGGCCCAAAATCTAGCTGGTTACTTGTTGCATTTTTCACACTCTTACTATCATATATTTGTATTTTCTTTATTTTCCTTGAGCGTTCCACAGTACCAGCAATGGCGCTTCTAAGGCTGCATTTAGAGATCAGACTGGATCCCCCATAAGGGGCATCTACGCAGGGCAGAGCCTGAACATCGGGGCTGCCCTAACTTCACACTTGGGAGGTCCTTTTCTGGTCGTGTGTAAGAAAATAATTATTGGCCACTGGTAGAAACACATTTTTTTTTCCAAATGTTCCCATAAGAGTTACCACCTCAGCAACCGAAAACTATAAATCTGAATCCATAAGAACGCTACATGCTGCAGGTGCCTCCCGGCAGTATGTAGAATCCCCGCACTGCGCTCAAAGCATGAAACATACGTGTAACAGGTCTCTAATGACCAAGGTAATTAGAAGAAGAGTAAGCAGGTCCTTGAAACATGGTTTAGGTGGCCTCCATAGGGGATTTATACCAATATATAATAATAATTTATAGTGATCACAAAGAACCACGTTCATTCGTTAACCCATTAATGGCAATTGACGATCCTGGCACATCACCCAAAAAAGAAGGGTTAACGACAATTGACCTGCCAGGACCGTCATGACTTTAAAACAGGATTGTCCAACTAGGTACCATGACACATGTTGGTTTAAATGAGCAATTGTCCTTTTCCACATTTTTATAATATCTTTCCACTTTTGTTTTTATTCCTTTGTTGTGGTTTACATACCTATGCGCCATATTGGCTTTACAATCTGTGGATACCCCCACCAGAAATCACCAAGGATCTACATATAAAGAAAAGAATAATATGGAAAATCAACGATGACAGAAGCAAAATAATATTTACATATTATATACATACAATAAACATACGATATTTAGATAATTAAGCGTCACACTGTTCTTTCCAAGCAATCGCATGCGGAATTTGGAGGCGTTGAAGGCATAGTGTGGCCCCACCGCTACTCCAGTATTATAGCGCCATCATATTCAGCAGTGCTGTACAACGAGTGAATGACTGACCTAGGTAGACGCCCATGCATTGTACAGCGCTACTTTAGTCTCTATTAATAAATGAAGGCATCTAATGGAATTATTTGGGAAGTACGTACCTGGACAAGAAGCCTATCTTTGTCATCGCATCACACAGACTTCATACCATCGCACATGCAATAAAGTGAAGCATGCTGCAAATGTATAGCGCATGTACAAAAAGCAAAGCGAATACCATGTAAAGCAAGTGACAAGATCACAACTGAAAGCATTTAATCAGAGTTGCGCTTATGAAACCATTATTGTTTCAGTTAGAACGTCTTCAAACTCTTACAAAAGAATAACATTGTTTCTATCTTTGTTCACAAGGCCGCTTCATAAATAGCAATTAGAGAATAATCTTGCTCTTGCTTGCTTCATGTTAACAAGCCTTCTACGTATCCGATCTCATTTAACGCGAAACGGAAGCACGATACCGGTAAGTAGAGGGCCACTGCACCTACATAGTGCGACTGCGGCAACCACCTCCTTCCATGTACAGAAGGGTGAAAAGCCAACAAAATAATAATAATAATAATAACAATAATATTATACATTACGGTCTTTGCCATTGGATCCGATGACCGTTATCATTTAAAAAGGACATGCGGAATCATACACAATTAAACTAATATAATATTAAACGATTATTATGTGCTAAGCTCAGATGTACTTACTCCTGTGACTCGAACAACGCCTTCCATACCAGAAAAGAGCAGATAGAGGGATCCGGCCATCGCCACCTTATGCAAAGTAGCGCCGAGCCGTGGCCTACAAATCAGAAAAGACTCGGTATGAAGCCTTTTCATCATGTCGTACATTTATCGCGTAAGTCACATTATATACGATGATATCTCAATAATTTGCCAGATGTTGTGTACGAACAAGAAGGCAGCAGCATATAAATCCCAGGCAGACCGACACGTCTGCAAACTGTTCTTCTTAGACCAGCCGTGGACTTGCCATATGGTACACCCGACATTGTTTGGTGGTCAGTGGGTTGGATAGTATCCCCTACACTCACCACGTCCGACCTTTAGTGGCCGCTGGACTTAAACCATCTTTTTGTCACCGGTCTGGCCCAGACAAATTGTTCTCTCAAACCATATACTGCAATGTGTAAATATGTGACATGATCAAAGGATCTCCTCAACCGAGCCATAAACCCCACTGCTTGCAAACAAGCAGATACACAGGGCAAGGCCAGAAAATCAGGACTACCCCACAAAAAAGGACACTTTCGTGGTAGGTCTCTGGGGTATTATTTTATGGTTGTATGTAAAAAATACTTAATGGCAAAGACTTTTTGAGGGTTTTTTTTCCCCAAGGTCCCCATAAGCATACCTGGGAACTCTGCGGGTCAACATCGGAAGAGAAGACGGCAAAAAACTGAACAAATAACCCAGTAGATTTTTGGTCATTTTCATTTATTATCTATTGGTTTGGGGAAAGGATGCATGGAGGGGAATCACAGGAGAATCACGGGGAACTTGGGGGTTCAGCATCTCCCAGGTCTTCTTGGGAAAGTTATTCGATGCCACAGACGCAAACGCAGAAGCACCTGGCCTTGAATCTTTTTGGCTTGAAGAGGTTTCTAAAAAATCTGGCTGCTTTCCCCCCTCTTGGCATTTTAGCGGAGAGAGTCTCTGAGCCGGAGCTCATTTCAACGCCGATCTCGGAGGCGGCTCTCCTGTCCACATCGTTCTCGTGCTGGTGGTAACTGAGCTGTGGACTAATCTCCGACAGTGTGTCCATGTGTACGTCTTCGTACGGCCGGTAAGTAATCACATAAGGAGGCTCCATGTCTCCACTGGGAAGATCTGCACCCATTTCTAGACTTATTTCGGATAGCGTCCTCATGTGTACGTCATCCACCTCACAGGCGGGATCGTAAGGCGGCTCGTTCTCTTCCACGCCGTAGAAGATGATGTTTTTATAATACAGATTTCTGAAACAATCCTCCTTTGAGATATCCATCTCTATATTCTCTCAATCAAGTCAATAGCACACTACAAAAGGCAGTAGGTAGCAACGGACTGCTCCGTTCCTGATCTACACTGGTGAGTGCGCTTCACCATCTCTGATGTCATAGACCAGTAGAACCGACAACAATCATCCATACCAACACGCCGTATCCAACGCAAACAAAACAAAAACCAGCGGACAAAATGATATCAGAAACACGATAATCTATTAAATGATTACATACACAACCTATACCCGGGTTTTCACTATATACATACACATATCTATCTACAGGCAGAACCCGGGTATAGGATGTGCAGTAAACTGTATAATTAAACAGATTAGCCTTCATCTTATGTAGCATAATCACACATTCTACAGAACAGCTGGCTGGCCGCACATGGAAGGAACGAACAGTCAGTTGACTCAATGCCAGTTTCTAAATACGATCACCAACGGATGAAGAATAAACGGATACTTTAAACCAGATAAATGAAGGCAAACGTGATAGAGAAACGGAACAGGAGATGGAAATAACGGACAACGCAACCAGCACGGGAAGTGATATCACGTTAGAAGAATTAAATGAGGATTATGCGGAAAAGCTATATTTCTGAAATACCCATACGAGGACGTCCATATGATGTCGTTATCAGAAATATGTCTCGAAATGGCTAGCCATGCCGATAATTGTCCAACTCATGACAGTGCGCCTCCTCCACAGCTTAGCTTCCACCTACATGAGGATGTGCACACAATAACCCTTTCAGAAATTAGCATGGAACGGGGATCGTCTCCCCGCTAAAATGCCAACATGGCGAACAACAGCCAACTTCTTCAGCAGAAGCTTCAAGTCGGGGAAGTGTACGGCCAAATTCTTCTGCATTTGTGTCTGTGGCATTGAATAAAAATCCCAAATAGACCTGCAAGAGGCTGAACCCCAAAGTTCCCTGGATTCTCCCAGCGTCCCCCCTCCTTTTATCCTCTCCCCAAATCAAAACCATTTCATAATACATGAAAATGGCCCAAAATCTAGCTGGTTACTTGTTGCATTTTTCACACTCTTACTATCATATATTTGTATTTTCTTTATTTTCCTTGAGCGTTCCACAGTACCAGCAATGGCGCTTCTAAGGCTGCATTTAGAGATCAGACTGGATCCCCCATAAGGGGCATCTACGCAGGGCAGAGCCTGAACATCGGGGCTGCCCTAACTTCACACTTGGGAGGTCCTTTTCTGGTCGTGTGTAAGAAAATAATTATTGGCCACTGGTAGAAACACATTTTTTTTTCCAAATGTTCCCATAAGAGTTACCACCTCAGCAACCGAAAACTATAAATCTGAATCCATAAGAACGCTACATGCTGCAGGTGCCTCCCGGCAGTATGTAGAATCCCCGCACTGCGCTCAAAGCATGAAACATACGTGTAACAGGTCTCTAATGACCAAGGTAATTAGAAGAAGAGTAAGCAGGTCCTTGAAACATGGTTTAGGTGGCCTCCATAGGGGATTTATACCAATATATAATAATAATTTATAGTGATCACAAAGAACCACGTTCATTCGGTAACCCATTAATGGCAATTGACGATCCTGGCACATCACCCAAAAAAGAAGGGTTAACGACAATTGACCTGCCAGGACCGTCATGACTTTAAAACAGGATTGTCCAACTAGGTACCATGACACATGTTGGTTTAAATGAGCAATTGTCCTTTTCCACATTTTTATAATATCTTTCCACTTTTGTTTTTATTCCTTTGTTGTGGTTTACATACCTATGCGCCATATTGGCTTTACAATCTGTGGATACCCCCACCAGAAATCACCAAGGATCTACATATAAAGAAAAGAATAATATGGAAAATCAACGATGACAGAAGCAAAATAATATTTACATATTATATACATACAATAAACATACGATATTTAGATAATTAAGCGTCACACTGTTCTTTCCAAGCAATCGCATGCGGAATTTGGAGGCGTTGAAGGCATAGTGTGGCCCCACCGCTACTCCAGTATTATAGCGCCATCATATTCAGCAGTGCTGTACAACGAGTGAATGACTGACCTAGGTAGACGCCCATGCATTGTACAGCGCTACTTTAGTCTCTATTAATAAATGAAGGCATCTAATGGAATTATTTGGGAAGTACGTACCTGGACAAGAAGCCTATCTTTGTCATCGCATCACACAGACTTCATACCATCGCACATGCAATAAAGTGAAGCATGCTGCAAATGTATAGCGCATGTACAAAAAGCAAAGCGAATACCATGTAAAGCAAGTGACAAGATCCCAACTGAAAGCATTTAATCAGAGTTGCGCTTATGAAACCATTATTGTTTCAGTTAGAACGTCTTCAAACTCTTACAAAAGAATAACATTGTTTCTATCTTTGTTCACAAGGCCGCTTCATAAATAGCAATTAGAGAATAATCTTGCTCTTGCTTGCTTCATGTTAACAAGCCTTCTACGTATCCGATCTCATTTAACGCGAAACGGAAGCACGATACCGGTAAGTAGAGGGCCACTGCACCTACATAGTGCGACTGCGGCAACCACCTCCTTCCATGTACAGAAGGGTGAAAAGCCAACAATAATAATAATAATAATAACAATAATATTATACATTACGGTCTTTGCCATTGGATCCGATTACCGTTATCATTTAAAAAGGACATGCGGAATCATACACAATTAAACTAATATAATATTAAACGATTATTATGTGCTAAGCTCAGATGTACTTACTCCTGTGACTCGAACAACGCCTTCCATACCAGAAAAGAGCAGATAGAGGGATCCGGCCATCGCCACCTTATGCAAAGTAGCGCCGAGCCGTGGCCTACAAATCAGAAAAGACTCGGTATGAAGCCTTTTCATCATGTCGTACATTTATCGCGTAAGTCACATTATATACGATGATATCTCAATAATTTGCCAGATGTTGTGTACGAACAAGAAGGCAGCAGCATATAAATCCCAGGCAGACCGACACGTCTGCAAACTGTTCTTCTTAGACCAGCCGTGGACTTGCCATATGGTACACCCGACATTGTTTGGTGGTCAGTGGGTTGGATAGTATCCCCTACACTCACCACGTCCGACCTTTAGTGGCCGCTGGACTTAAACCATCTTTTTGTCACCGGTCTGGCCCAGACAAATTGTTCTCTCAAACCATATACTGCAATGTGTAAATATGTGACATGATCAAAGGATCTCCTCAACCGAGCCATAAACCCCACTGCTTGCAAACAAGCAGATACACAGGGCAAGGCCAGAAAATCAGGACTACCCCACAAAAAAGGACACTTTCGTGGTAGGTCTCTGGGGTATTATTTTATGGTTGTATGTAAAAAATACTTAATGGCAAAGACTTTTTGAGGGTTTTTTTTCCCCAAGGTCCCCATAAGCATACCTGGGAACTCTGCGGGTCAACATCGGAAGAGAAGACGGCAAAAAACTGAACAAATAACCCAGTAGATTTTTGGTCATTTTCATTTATTATCTATTGGTTTGGGGAAAGGATGCATGGAGGGGAATCACAGGAGAATCACGGGGAACTTGGGGGTTCAGCATCTCCCAGGTCTTCTTGGGAAAGTTATTCGATGCCACAGACGCAAACGCAGAAGCACCTGGCCTTGAATCTTTTTGGCTTGAAGAGGTTTCTAAAAAATCTGGCTGCTTTCCCCCCTCTTGGCATTTTAGCGGAGAGAGTCTCTGAGCCGGAGCTCATTTCAACGCCGATCTCGGAGGCGGCTCTCCTGTCCACATCGTTCTCGTGCTGGTGGTAACTGAGCTGTGGACTAATCTCCGACAGTGTGTCCATGTGTACGTCTTCGTACGGCCGGTAAGTAATCACATAAGGAGGCTCCATGTCTCCACTGGGAAGATCTGCACCCATTTCTAGACTTATTTCGGATAGCGTCCTCATGTGTACGTCATCCACCTCACAGGCGGGATCGTAAGGCGGCTCGTTCTCTTCCACGCCGTAGAAGATGATGTTTTTATAATACAGATTTCTGAAACAATCCTCCTTTGAGATATCCATCTCTATATTCTCTCAATCAAGTCAATAGCACACTACAAAAGGCAGTAGGTAGCAACGGACTGCTCCGTTCCTGATCTACACTGGTGAGTGCGCTTCACCATCTCTGATGTCATAGACCAGTAGAACCGACAACAATCATCCATACCAACACGCCGTATCCAACGCAAACAAAACAAAAACCAGCGGACAAAATGATATCAGAAACACGATAATCTATTAAATGATTACATACACAACCTATACCCGGGTTTTCACTATATACATACACATATCTATCTACAGGCAGAACCCGGGTATAGGATGTGCAGTAAACTGTATAATTAAACAGATTAGCCTTCATCTTATGTAGCATAATCACACATTCTACAGAACAGCTGGCTGGCCGCACATGGAAGGAACGAACAGTCAGTTGACTCAATGCCAGTTTCTAAATACGATCACCAACGGATGAAGAATAAACGGATACTTTAAACCAGATAAATGAAGGCAAACGTGATAGAGAAACGGAACAGGAGATGGAAATAACGGACAACGCAACCAGCACGGGAAGTGATATCACGTTAGAAGAATTAAATGAGGATTATGCGGAAAAGCTATATTTCTGAAATACCCATACGAGGACGTCCATATGATGTCGTTATCAGAAATATGTCTCGAAATGGCTAGCCATGCCGATAATTGTCCAACTCATGACAGTGCGCCTCCTCCACAGCTTAGCTTCCACCTACATGAGGATGTGCACACAATAACCCTTTCAGAAATTAGCATGGAACGGGGATCGTCTCCCCGCTAAAATGCCAACATGGCGAACAACAGCCAACTTCTTCAGCAGAAGCTTCAAGTCGGGGAAGTGTACGGCCAAATTCTTCTGCATTTGTGTCTGTGGCATTGAATAAAAATCCCAAATAGACCTGCAAGAGGCTGAACCCCAAAGTTCCCTGGATTCTCCCAGCGTCCCCCCTCCTTTTATCCTCTCCCCAAATCAAAACCATTTCATAATACATGAAAATGGCCCAAAATCTAGCTGGTTACTTGTTGCATTTTTCACACTCTTACTATCATATATTTGTATTTTCTTTATTTTCCTTGAGCGTTCCACAGTACCAGCAATGGCGCTTCTAAGGCTGCATTTAGAGATCAGACTGGATCCCCCATAAGGGGCATCTACGCAGGGCAGAGCCTGAACATCGGGGCTGCCCTAACTTCACACTTGGGAGGTCCTTTTCTGGTCGTGTGTAAGAAAATAATTATTGGCCACTGGTAGAAACACATTTTTTTTTCCAAATGTTCCCATAAGAGTTACCACCTCAGCAACCGAAAACTATAAATCTGAATCCATAAGAACGCTACATGCTGCAGGTGCCTCCCGGCAGTATGTAGAATCCCCGCACTGCGCTCAAAGCATGAAACATACGTGTAACAGGTCTCTAATGACCAAGGTAATTAGAAGAAGAGTAAGCAGGTCCTTGAAACATGGTTTAGGTGGCCTCCATAGGGGATTTATACCAATATATAATAATAATTTATAGTGATCACAAAGAACCACGTTCATTCGTTAACCCATTAATGGCAATTGACGATCCTGGCACATCACCCAAAAAAGAAGGGTTAACGACAATTGACCTGCCAGGACCGTCATGACTTTAAAACAGGATTGTCCAACTAGGTACCATGACACATGTTGGTTTAAATGAGCAATTGTCCTTTTCCACATTTTTATAATATCTTTCCACTTTTGTTTTTATTCCTTTGTTGTGGTTTACATACCTATGCGCCATATTGGCTTTACAATCTGTGGATACCCCCACCAGAAATCACCAAGGATCTACATATAAAGAAAAGAATAATATGGAAAATCAACGATGACAGAAGCAAAATAATATTTACATATTATATACATACAATAAACATACGATATTTAGATAATTAAGCGTCACACTGTTCTTTCCAAGCAATCGCATGCGGAATTTGGAGGCGTTGAAGGCATAGTGTGGCCCCACCGCTACTCCAGTATTATAGCGCCATCATATTCAGCAGTGCTGTACAACGAGTGAATGACTGACCTAGGTAGACGCCCATGCATTGTACAGCGCTACTTTAGTCTCTATTAATAAATGAAGGCATCTAATGGAATTATTTGGGAAGTACGTACCTGGACAAGAAGCCTATCTTTGTCATCGCATCACACAGACTTCATACCATCGCACATGCAATAAAGTGAAGCATGCTGCAAATGTATAGCGCATGTACAAAAAGCAAAGCGAATACCATGTAAAGCAAGTGACAAGATCCCAACTGAAAGCATTTAATCAGAGTTGCGCTTATGAAACCATTATTGTTTCAGTTAGAACGTCTTCAAACTCTTACAAAAGAATAACATTGTTTCTATCTTTGTTCACAAGGCCGCTTCATAAATAGCAATTAGAGAATAATCTTGCTCTTGCTTGCTTCATGTTAACAAGCCTTCTACGTATCCGATCTCATTTAACGCGAAACGGAAGCACGATACCGGTAAGTAGAGGGCCACTGCACCTACATAGTGCGACTGCGGCAACCACCTCCTTCCATGTACAGAAGGGTGAAAAGCCAACAAAATAATAATAATAATAATAATAACAATAATATTATACATTACGGTCTTTGCCATTGGATCCGATTACCGTTATCATTTAAAAAGGACATGCGGAATCATACACAATTAAACTAATATAATATTAAACGATTATTATGTGCTAAGCTCAGATGTACTTACTCCTGTGACTCGAACAACGCCTTCCATACCAGAAAAGAGCAGATAGAGGGATCCGGCCATCGCCACCTTATGCAAAGTAGCGCCGAGCCGTGGCCTACAAATCAGAAAAGACTCGGTATGAAGCCTTTTCATCATGTCGTACATTTATCGCGTAAGTCACATTATATACGATGATATCTCAATAATTTGCCAGATGTTGTGTACGAACAAGAAGGCAGCAGCATATAAATCCCAGGCAGACCGACACGTCTGCAAACTGTTCTTCTTAGACCAGCCGTGGACTTGCCATATGGTACACCCGACATTGTTTGGTGGTCAGTGGGTTGGATAGTATCCCCTACACTCACCACGTCCGACCTTTAGTGGCCGCTGGACTTAAACCATCTTTTTGTCACCGGTCTGGCCCAGACAAATTGTTCTCTCAAACCATATACTGCAATGTGTAAATATGTGACATGATCAAAGGATCTCCTCAACCGAGCCATAAACCCCACTGCTTGCAAACAAGCAGATACACAGGGCAAGGCCAGAAAATCAGGACTACCCCACAAAAAAGGACACTTTCGTGGTAGGTCTCTGGGGTATTATTTTATGGTTGTATGTAAAAAATACTTAATGGCAAAGACTTTTTGAGGGTTTTTTTCCCCAAGGTCCCCATAAGCATACCTGGGAACTCTGCGGGTCAACATCGGAAGAGAAGACGGCAAAAAACTGAACAAATAACCCAGTAGATTTTTGGTCATTTTCATTTATTATCTATTGGTTTGGGGAAAGGATGCATGGAGGGGAATCACAGGAGAATCACGGGGAACTTGGGGGTTCAGCATCTCCCAGGTCTTCTTGGGAAAGTTATTCGATGCCACAGACGCAAACGCAGAAGCACCTGGCCTTGAATCTTTTTGGCTTGAAGAGGTTTCTAAAAAATCTGGCTGCTTTCCCCCCTCTTGGCATTTTAGCGGAGAGAGTCTCTGAGCCGGAGCTCATTTCAACGCCGATCTCGGAGGCGGCTCTCCTGTCCACATCGTTCTCGTGCTGGTGGTAACTGAGCTGTGGACTAATCTCCGACAGTGTGTCCATGTGTACGTCTTCGTACGGCCGGTAAGTAATCACATAAGGAGGCTCCATGTCTCCACTGGGAAGATCTGCACCCATTTCTAGACTTATTTCGGATAGCGTCCTCATGTGTACGTCATCCACCTCACAGGCGGGATCGTAAGGCGGCTCGTTCTCTTCCACGCCGTAGAAGATGATGTTTTTATAATACAGATTTCTGAAACAATCCTCCTTTGAGATATCCATCTCTATATTCTCTCAATCAAGTCAATAGCACACTACAAAAGGCAGTAGGTAGCAACGGACTGCTCCGTTCCTGATCTACACTGGTGAGTGCGCTTCACCATCTCTGATGTCATAGACCAGTAGAACCGACAACAATCATCCATACCAACACGCCGTATCCAACGCAAACAAAACAAAAACCAGCGGACAAAATGATATCAGAAACACGATAATCTATTAAATGATTACATACACAACCTATACCCGGGTTTTCACTATATACATACACATATCTATCTACAGGCAGAACCCGGGTATAGGATGTGCAGTAAACTGTATAATTAAACAGATTAGCCTTCATCTTATGTAGCATAATCACACATTCTACAGAACAGCTGGCTGGCCGCACATGGAAGGAACGAACAGTCAGTTGACTCAATGCCAGTTTCTAAATACGATCACCAACGGATGAAGAATAAACGGATACTTTAAACCAGATAAATGAAGGCAAACGTGATAGAGAAACGGAACAGGAGATGGAAATAACGGACAACGCAACCAGCACGGGAAGTGATATCACGTTAGAAGAATTAAATGAGGATTATGCGGAAAAGCTATATTTCTGAAATACCCATACGAGGACGTCCATATGATGTCGTTATCAGAAATATGTCTCGAAATGGCTAGCCATGCCGATAATTGTCCAACTCATGACAGTGCGCCTCCTCCACAACTTAGCTTCCACCTACATGAGGATGTGCACACAATAACCCTTTCAGAAATTAGCATGGAACGGGGATCGTCTCCCCGCTAAAATGCCAACATGGCGAACAACAGCCAACTTCTTCAGCAGAAGCTTCAAGTCGGGGAAGTGTACGGCCAAATTCTTCTGCATTTGTGTCTGTGGCATTGAATAAAAATCCCAAATAGACCTGCAAGAGGCTGAACCCCAAAGTTCCCTGGATTCTCCCAGCGTCCCCCCTCCTTTTATCCTCTCCCCAAATCAAAACCATTTCATAATACATGAAAATGGCCCAAAATCTAGCTGGTTACTTGTTGCATTTTTCACACTCTTACTATCATATATTTGTATTTTCTTTATTTTCCTTGAGCGTTCCACAGTACCAGCAATGGCGCTTCTAAGGCTGCATTTAGAGATCAGACTGGATCCCCCATAAGGGGCATCTACGCAGGGCAGAGCCTGAACATCGGGGCTGCCCTAACTTCACACTTGGGAGGTCCTTTTCTGGTCGTGTGTAAGAAAATAATTATTGGCCACTGGTAGAAACACATTTTTTTTTCCAAATGTTCCCATAAGAGTTACCACCTCAGCAACCGAAAACTATAAATCTGAATCCATAAGAACGCTACATGCTGCAGGTGCCTCCCGGCAGTATGTAGAATCCCCGCACTGCGCTCAAAGCATGAAACATACGTGTAACAGGTCTCTAATGACCAAGGTAATTAGAAGAAGAGTAAGCAGGTCCTTGAAACATGGTTTAGGTGGCCTCCATAGGGGATTTATACCAATATATAATAATAATTAATAGTGATCACAAAGAACCACGTTCATTCGTTAACCCATTAATGGCAATTGACGATCCTGGCACATCACCCAAAAAAGAAGGGTTAACGACAATTGACCTGCCAGGACCGTCATGACTTTAAAACAGGATTGTCCAACTAGGTACCATGACACATGTTGGTTTAAATGAGCAATTGTCCTTTTCCACATTTTTATAATATCTTTCCACTTTTGTTTTTATTCCTTTGTTGTGGTTTACATACCTATGCGCCATATTGGCTTTACAATCTGTGGATACCCCCACCAGAAATCACCAAGGATCTACATATAAAGAAAAGAATAATATGGAAAATCAACGATGACAGAAGCAAAATAATATTTACATATTATATACATACAATAAACATACGATATTTAGATAATTAAGCGTCACACTGTTCTTTCCAAGCAATCGCATGCGGAATTTGGAGGCGTTGAAGGCATAGTGTGGCCCCACCGCTACTCCAGTATTATAGCGCCATCATATTCAGCAGTGCTGTACAACGAGTGAATGACTGACCTAGGTAGACGCCCATGCATTTTACAGCGCTACTTTAGTCTCTATTAATAAATGAAGGCATCTAATGGAATTATTTGGGAAGTACGTACCTGGACAAGAAGCCTATCTTTGTCATCGCATCACACAGACTTCATACCATCGCACATGCAATAAAGTGA